>JAOEHI010053685.1:0-14900 GCA_025447815.1 Percopsis transmontana | reverse complement strand
CACACACACACACACACACACACACACACACACACACACACACACACACACACACACACACACACACACACAGAAACTACCAAGCCTATAGATAAGTTAAGGGGATTCAGTTCAAATCATTTACGTGTGCAGAAGTCCGCATAAACAAACTAACAAAACAAACTGATGATGATGATTGTATACGTATGTTTTTATATACATGTTTTGTATGTAGATAAAAGTCCAAGACCGCTGGTTTAAGGAGCTATCCTTTAAATTATTGGTACATACAAATAGTATCTATCATGTTTCTTATGCCTATTTTAATTCCATTCCATTGGATTTAAACTATTATCTGGATTGCTTGACAGGTGTTGAACAAAACAACAGCATTTAATATCAGGCGGTAAAGTCTATCCCTAATGCCCACCTCCAGCTTGCCATACATCCTCGCAATCCAATACGCTTTACATCACATTTTCCCCACAATGTGTCTCAGTCAGTGCAGAGCGTGGAAGGCCCCTGGAGCTTATGAGCTCTGATCTACCAGTCCACCCCCGCAATCCTGAGAAAAACCACGAGAAGCTGCATATTGCGCTCACCGCACCGAGCCACTGCACCAAAAACAGCCCCAGTGTTCTATTGAGAGGTCACAAGGACACATTTCTGTACACCGTGTTGTACTTGTTAATTAAGCGATTATAATTAGCCTCTGAAGCAGCAGACAGACAGACAGACAGACACACACACACACACCAAGAATAAACTGCAACCAGTTGACAGTGCTCAAAAGCACATGACGCCCATGCTGCAGCAATCTACTCACATTAAGTTTGTCAAGCTTGGCTGACAGCACGCAAGACAGTAAACCTCTTGTCACAGCGGTGACGCAACTGACCTTCAGGTTGTTAGAGGAGAGAGTGTGCTATGTCACATCCAGGATGACTGATTAAAATCTGTTTAAAAGACAGACGGAAATTTGTTTCAGTGACTGTTTCATATTTTCACGTTATCAGACCCCCCTTAAATGTTTTTACATTGCCTTTTACATTTACCTTTATTTATCTGTTTTTTGCTGTAGGCCTATTTTATTGTTTTTATTGTTATTGTATGTATGTACAACTTCCCAAAGGCCCTGAAAACTGCAGTTATTAAACCTCTTTTTAAAAAGCGGAGCCTAGATGCCTATATCATTAACAACTACAGGCCGATATAAAATCTACTGCTCATAGGTAAAATCATTGAGAAAATAGAAGTACAACTTAATAGCATAGTATAGCAACTTAATTACTTCTTAGTCTCAGCTAGTTGCTATGACAACTTCCAATCAGGATTTCGACCTCTCCACAGCACAGAAACTGCTCTTATTAAAGTTTGAAATTATATTAATCTGAGCACTGACTCCGGTAAAGTTTCAGTACATTTACATTTTTACATTTTAAGCATTTAGCAGATGTTTTTATCCAAAGCGACTTACAATTAGTACATTAAAAAAAAACTATACTGGTGTTACTGGATCTTAGTGCTGCATTCGACACTGTTAATAATTTTGGACAGATTGAAAAATTGGGTTGGGCTTTCCGGCACAGTCTTAAATTTGTTCAAGTCCTGTCTACAAGACAGGAGCTACTTTGTTTCCATTGTCTATTCCACATTCATGTGGAGCCCCCCAAGGTTCAATCCTGGGGCCGTCTCTATTCAACCTGTACAACCAAATTATGAAAAAAAAAAGTCTCAAATCACCAAATTACTCATATATATATTTCCTGTGCCAGTGCAATGACTGGATGTGCCAGTCAACTAAACAAGGACAAAATTGAGATTATTATTTTTGGTGCTAAGGAAGAGAGGCTAAAAGCTGGCTCACACGTTGACACCCGGTTCTTGAAAACCAAAGACCAAACCATAAATCTTGGTCATCATTGATTCAGATCTAAATTTCAGCAGCCACATCAGGTCACAATAACCAAATCAGTCTACTATCACCTTAAAATATAACAAGAATAGAGGATTCATGTCCCAACAAGACAAAATTGTTCATGCCTTTATTACCAGCGGGTTAGACTATTGTAATGGTCTCATTTCAGGTCTCCCTAAGAAAGCGCACGTAATCAGCTACAGATTGTTCATAATGCGTCTTAGCATTCAAAACAACAAAACAACAAAAAATTTAGCACATTACACCAATTCTCAAATCTCTGCATTGGCTCCCGGTGTGAGATTTGATTTCAAAATACTTCTACTCACCTATTAATCTGTAAATGGTTTAGGGCCAAAATACATCACTGAAATGCTTTTACAATATGAACCCTCTAGACCCCTCAGGTAATTTAAATCTAGACTAAAAAGTAGTGTTCACTGTTGCTTTCTGCTGAACTTCAAACCTTGCACTTTCATTTTTGACATTTAGATTTTATTCTTTTATTGTTTATTTTATATGTGTATTCTTACTCTTTTATTCTTTAATTGAAATGTCTTTTTATGCCTTATTCTGAAATCCAATTTTATTGTATAGCATGTTTTTATGTGAAGCACATTGACTCTGCCTCATGACTAAAATGGGCTATATAAATATAGTGCCTTGCCTTGCCTTGCCTATTTTACTGTTGGATTTACTTACAGTGCAGTATAGAGTGTAAAGCACTTTGTAAACCTACCATACCTTGCTATACAAATATAGATTATTATAATTATGATTCTTATTATGATTCTTATTATGATTCTTATTATGATTCTTATTATTTAGTAGTAGTAAGCGCACTAGTATAAAAATGTATATCTGTACTTTATTTATTGTACATTATTTTGTATATATATTCAATACCAGACTGATTTGTTTTTGACTCTTTACTAACCCTCCAATGCTCTGGCAGGGTGGGCAGCAGCAGTGAGGTGCCCATCCTGGTGGTTGGCAGCAAGAGGGACCTGCAGCGGCAGCGCTTCACCCCCCGCAGGGCTGTCTCCGTGCTGGTGAAGAAGACGTGGAAGTGTGGCTACGTGGAGTGCTCTGCCAAGTTCAACTGGCATGTCATCCTGCTCTTCAAAGAGCTGCTGGGCATCGCCGTGGCACGTGGGATGCGCCAGAACCACACTTCCATTCGTCTGCAGGGGGCTCTACAGAGGAACCGCTGCGCCATCATGTGACCCCGGGAGCTACCTCCCCCCCTGCTCTGCCCTTCACGCCTCCAGGGTGGAGTGGGGATGGAGAGAGAGACTTCTATCTAAATGGCTGGAAAAATACCCAGAGGCCTCCTGCTTTACTGAGCTGATTTTTCATAATGAGGTTTGTTAGTTTCTTGCGCTGTAAAAGACACTGATAATTTCATCCAACCACTTCCCGGTCACAGTCTGCCATATGTTTATTTGGGGAAGCTAATACAGAATGTATGACAAGAGGATCCTCTAACATCAACCAGACAGTTTTGATGCTTCCCAAAGGTCTTTCTTTAGGCTAGTATACAGTAGCAGGCCTTTGATAGCATGGGAGCTATGTTTCTGGTTCTAACCATGGAGAGGAACCAATATCATTGAGTCTTCCTTTTTGAATGCCTCTATCATATTCAGTAAGGTCAACAGTGTACACTCAAGATTCATGACTGAGGTATGGATGAAAATGTCTATAGGATGATATGGTAGATGTCTATGAATAAATAAGTAGCCAATCCTTCTTTTTGGTCAGTTCATCTTGGCCTACAAATAGTTAACTTTAAACAATGTACCTCTTTAGATTCCAAAAAATAACCTGCATTGTCTAGATTTCCTGTTAAACCCAACTGTATAGATATTGTTGCTTCCCTGCCTTCCCTGTTGTAAACAGTAAAAGTTTTGTTCAGAGGAACAATGGCTCCTGAAGTACCTTATCATGATGTACTGTAGAACAACTCTGTACCCTGCCCTCGCTCCCTGCCTGTTTCAGATGAATACATTTTCATGGCGCTGAGACATGCAGAACGAGGCACAGGCTGATAGGAGAGTGTGTGAGTGTGTGTTCAAATGAAAATATTTCCGCATTGTAATGTGGTTGATATTCAGACAATTTGGAAGTAGGAAGGTGCAACAAAAGCCCCAATGGCTGTGCTGACTAGATACAGTGCTACAGTAAAAATGTCTCGCTCACGGATGTAACCTCCCTAATGCAAACAGGCCCATGTACTTTTAGTGAGCAGAAATACATAATGACTTCCATGATTAAATCACAGAATCACAGGGGTCCTCCGCAAAGCTTTTAGCACAGTGTCTAAATTGTACCTAATAGCGTTATGAAATAAAAGCTGTTGCTTTTTCCACAAAAATAGGCCAAAATATAGACTACATCATATTCTGAGTATGGATGCACTGAAAATATGTTGGCCCACTGTATATAAGAGTGATTGAAGGGATCAGAAACTTGCATGCTTTTGTTGGTGGGGCCAACAGGTCAGGGTTTAATTGCACTGATGTGAAAATGTGACTTTCTGTTTCATTTCGTAATACATCGTTTTGAGATTTTGTTGAGAGCAGCTGAATGGTGTGAAATCTGTACACCGGAGCGTGAGAGCAAAATTTTGATGTTTCTCTCAAAGGCATAGTGTTGAAATCTTAGTTTTCTTTATCTAATGTTGAATAGATATATGTAGCAAAGAGATACATTAGACAGCAACTTCTTGTAGCATGAGTTTTCCTTGATTTGTGTGAGTGTTTTCAAATAAAAAGGGCTACAGATTTTTAGCAGATATTACTAGTATTTATTTTTATTGTGAGTCAGTGCCGTGTAAGTACAGTTGTTTTATGACACTTGATGAATTATTAAATGCATTTGAAAGGAAATGTTACCTTCGTTTTCTTAAGTAAAGTGCGCAACGCTCAAAACCACAGTGTAACTAGGACAATACCGCCACCGTGTGATGTGATTAACGAAACATTTTTGTAGTCAGATATAATGCAAAATTTCTTGCCGTTTCTAGTCCTCAGTTCTGTTTTGTAGACATAACTGTGTTTTTCAAATAAATTTAGTAGCCTAGCATCTAGCAGGCCATCTGTAATAGGAAAGAAGGACGTAGGCTCTCAGGATAACTATTATCCACCTTCAAAATGCTAGAGTTGTGTCCGTTTCAAGTCCGCCTGCGTTAACTTGACGTGTTATTAGAAGAAGAAACACGTAAAATAGTACTTGACTTTGAACCTTTCCTGTGAACGTCACATAGGCAACAACATTAACCATAATGCCTGTTGCACACTGTTGCCTGCTTAACCAGTTCAACTGTTGACAACGGTAGGCTACTAATTTTAAGTCGCTTTGGATAAAAGCGTCTGCTAAATGCTGTAAATGTGAATCTAAATGTAACACAAGCAATTTCAGTTCTGGCGTGCATGTGCATTAGACATTATGATTCAAAATGAAGCCTATATATCAAATCAAATGTAGATGGTTTACATCAGTAAATATTGTGCTGTCGGTAGGCTATAGGCCTACACATTAGACTATATTAGAAAGGTGGCATACAAGTTGACACGTGTGTGTGTGTGTGTGTGTGCGCGTGTGAGAAACTAATAATTTGGGATCATATCCTGACGATTCGATCCAATGGTTTTAGCGATCAAAAATCAACGCCCATGTCACATTCTAAATGTTTAAGAGTTTTCCAGATAACAACATCACATGGTACAGGTCGGAATCCTCTGCAGTCTGCATCAGCAAAGTGTCTTGGCATAATTTCTCGTCCTTCCTCCGGTGTCCATTCCGGCGTCATGGGAAAGCGGCGCACAGTGTTGATTTCGCCATAGACTGGACCCTCCTCCGCCATAGCTCATTCCTCGGCGGCGGCTCTTTGCCCTAGACAAAGATCTTGTCCTCGCCGTGGTCCCCCGTTTATCCGGCACCCCTCAGTGTGCGGCGGAGCGGAGGATGAGCGACCACGGGAAAGGCTCGGCATCCACTTCTGCCGCGGCCCCAGCACCAGGATCGGATACTTACAAAGGCTGGCTTTTTAAATGGACCAACTACTTGAAAGGTTATCAACGGCGATGGTTTGTCCTCAGCAATGGCCTGTTGTCATATTACAGGTAACGGTGCAGCCATTGGTTTTGCGCTTAGGTTTTGTCAAAAATAATGCCAAGCAGGCGCTTGAATCGTGTTTCTGTCAGCGCATCCTTACAGCTGGCTGGCTCATCTGGCTGCTAGCAGGCTAGCGGTCACAGGGAGATGGGAGTCAGCTGCCTTGTTTACTATGAACTGACATCCACAACGCACATGTTTTCATTGTTGATTAGTTGTAAATATATAATAACACACCCTCGTCAGGGCTTATTAACTTAGTGAAGGGTGCAATTTAATAATGTACTGGCTGTAATAGAATAGCCAGTGAGTCAGTTACTAACGTTAAGCTAGCTAGCTAACTGGACTCGCTAGCTCGCTCTCATTCAGCTTATTATGGAGGCAGGATTCAGGACCAGTTTCAACATACTTGTTTACATCTAATACTGTAGTTTTTTGCAGGATTTTCTATCAACGAATTCATGAATGATCCTGAAATTGAGCTTCTTAGTTTGAGCACAGTAGCAAAAAGCCACTTCTGTTTCAAGTAATGGGGACTTAATTATCATTATTTCTTCAGTTGTCGCCTGTGACAACTAAGCCATAGCCACACCTGTGGCTAAGATGCTACCTTGATGGGAATCATGTTTCCACAATCATCTTTAGCGATACATTAACAAGAAAAACAACAGAACAGCTCATATTCAGATTATTTATTAAACATGTACATCCCCCTGGATAGCATTATTAAGACCTTCATTCCATCTGCATCATGTTTTGCCTACATTAGCCTATGACATAATAGGGGATGAGAATAATATGAATACAATTAATTGTCTCTGATGTCTCCTTAAACAGAAATAAAAGTAAAGACTGGTCAAGTCTGATACTGGCATACACCCATCAGAAAATGAAAATAATGATATATTAATATATTAAATAACTACATAGAAATGAGGTGTTTTTGGAAGATTAACTTTACTTTAGGCTCCTTATAATTCTCATTGATCTGAAAATGTCACCACTATGAAATGCAATAGCATGTTTTGTATTATGAAACAATTAATGATTGCCATGCCAGGAAGCTCTGAATTATAGCCACGCAGCCCATTTCACAGGAGTGTGGGTTACTTGTTGTAAGTTGTTTTCCCAATCCAACCCAGTTTTCGAAATTAAATGGTTCACAACTAATGTAGGCCTACTCCTTGGAGTTCCCTTACCCCTTCAAATGCAAATAGTGCTGCCATTACAGAAAGCTAGCAAAGCTTTGACATTTAGCTGTAAGTAGAAAAATCTTCCCTTCTACAGCAATGTTTTTATAAATAATGTAATCCAATGGGAAATGTAATTGATCCATAATGCCCCCCCTTTCCCCTTTCCCCTTTTCCCCTTTACAAAAGTCAGAATGCAGGGGGTGCTACAAAACAGTGCTCCTCCAACTGGTAAGGATAGTAAAAGGTCGGATATTTTGGTTGATGGGTGGGGTCCCAAGCTCCTGTGCTCCATATATCTTCATTACAGTAATAATAGTAATAATAATACAATAGACAGCATCACTCTGTTATTTCATTCATTCGGGAAAAAGGTACAGCTGTTTGTTGAAACCAGTTTTGGTAACAATAATGAAAGTTCTGTTTGATACCAAGCCTGTCCGATACCCATGCTGTGGAACTGCCACTACACACTATAACCTCCACAGACAAAGAGCCCAGTTGTCTTTCTGCCAGCCAGTGATCTGCTACTGGAAACGGAGATGGGGGAGCCAGAGGCCCACTCTTGTCAGGGCTGATGGTGAAAGCATAGAAGCCTGTTGCCACTATCCTCTATTAATAGTCCATTATGTTGTAAGTTGACTGTTGTCCCACTTGTAAAGGTAGCCTGTCGACATACGAGCCAAGAGGCAGTGGAGCGCACAAGTTCTCACAAGGGATCCAGACTAATGTCCCCTCCACCACCGACAGTCTGCTCTCTACCTCTGGCCACAGGCGCTGTCTGTGGACTTGCTCTGGCTGCCTATCTTCACCTCTGTTGCAAGTTAAAACGAAACACATCGCCTTACCAAGATCACAACGCAGTGTCACACAGTGCACAACAGATCACAATCGCAAAAGCTTACATTCATATGTTGTATGCCTTTCAATCTCTCTGAGTAGTTTTTTGGTCCCACAGGACACAAGTCAACAGTGACTATTTATAATCCTAACCTTTGACCTAGAATATCACCTTTTTTAGGGACAGTTTTTTTGCACAGTGAAGACTCAGGGCTTGGTTCTTCAGCCGTGGGCAAGCAGTCTAATGGGAATGTTGGACTATAATCTTGGCGATGACTCTCCAGAAGAGCTGACACACTCAACCCTTGAGCCAGTTGAAATGTAATGGGTTTTATAGAGAGGCAGTGCTGCGCTTCCTGCATCGACTGCTGTTTGTTCTGCACCTTTGGGCAGCGTCAGAACAAACAGCGTCAGCACCAGTACAGTATTTCTCTTCTTCAGTGTTATGTGCTGACTAGTACTCACCGCCTCTTCTGCGCAGGACTTTTTTTTTTACAGAATAAATATCTAGTATGATATACTCAAATCTTTCAGGGGACAATTCTCTCATTTTAAATTTCTAAATTGACTTCTCCTTCCAGGTTTAATACTCTTATGCAATGCTTACTCACCTCCGAGAGGAAATTTGACTTAGTGCTTTCTGGAAGATTACAGGGCATTACAGCTTTGAGTGCTATGAGAGCTGCTGTATCACTGGATCTACAATAGCCTCTTTCTTAGTAGAGTAGGACTGCTTAGTTGCAGGCAAGTAACCGGATAGTGTCACTTTGAGAGGTTCATCACCCTTTGTATATCTGAGTGTCCTGCTCATGTGCAGATGCTGGTACATGATTATATTTGGTAAAGGGAGGCTGGCTGGGAGGGGGGTGAGCTCGAGGCTACAGCCTGCTCAGAGCCCGGTAAACTGGCTTGGCACATCAACGGAGATTTGACACGAAGGCAAGCTGTGATCTAATCACATTAATGGCCTCCTTAGCCTAAGTAGCAGGTCAGCGTATGTGTGTGTGTGTGTGTTTGTGTGTGTACACTCCTGTCTAAAGCCTGCTGGTCTTTGTAAAGGTGAAAGGAGAAGGCTGGCATTAGAGAGAATAGGGTCAGTATCCACAGTCAGTCTTTCAGCAGCTCAAGTACAGTACTGTCTGAGCCCCGGTGTCGTCGCCTTGCATTGTGCGTCTCAGGTTTTCGCCTCTCTCCTTGGCACGACACATTGCCTCTGTGTACCCCCTCGCTCCCTCCTTCCTCCTGTGTCGTGCGATATCACAGCCCCTCGGCCACAATCGCGTGTCTCTCGTAAGAGTCACTAACTCCGTCCTCGTCCCTGTGTGTACACCACAGTGTACAGCGTACACTGTACACATTTTGTAATGTTGACAGGCTGTTGTTCTGTCATTACATGCTCCAGATCGGTGGATATGTGTTTTATGAGGATGTGTGCACAGGGGAGCAACAGGTAAAGCCCTGTAATTCTCAGGACCCCTTCCATGCACTTAGTAACCCCCCACCCCTTGTACACCCTCTGGCTGCTTTCTCCCTCTCTCTCTCTCCAAGTGCATTGGCCTTTACCTCTCACTTCCAGCTTTTGCAGTTTGCGTGGCCCTTTACTTCTACGGCCCCTGCATGGCCTTGCTTTCCCGCAGGGCAGAGGGGATCAGCATGGATCTCGTCTTCCTCCTCCTGACCCACTTAGGTCCGTAAACCTCCGGCTGTTCTAGGCAGAGTATAGAACCCTGCCCTCATGGCGGCGTCACATGGCTCCGGTATGGTTGTGTTTACCCCCACAATGGGCCACTGTTGTACTGTATATATGAAAGTGCAAGGGTGGGGTTAGAGAGGAACCACTCTGTAATCTGTGGGGCATGCACCGTCAAACTCTCAATCCAAAACGACACTAAGTTTTTGTATTGCTGGTTTTAACCCACGAGGATTTCTGGGCACATATCTGAGAGTGTACCTTCATCCAGTGATGGCGAGCTGACCGCCATGTACGTGTTTGGTTACAAGTAAACGACCTCTTATAAGACAGCAACTAGGGGTGCACCGATTGACAGGCCAGTGTCCGGATTCGGACGATTTTCACCTTGATCGATGTTGACCGGCGATCAGCCGAACTAAGACTAGCTGATCAAGGGCCCTATCCTCACTACAACTCTTAGATTGTAAAAATATCATTAATTTTTTTAATGCATTTTGATTTCATTGAAAATTCAATAGCTTCTGCAAGGAGACACAGGGGGCTCTCTAACCAGGCCTGTCTGATCAAGGGCTTTCTCCTCTCCAAAAAATAGTTTGTGTTGGCTGGTTAATTATTAAACTAGCAGGCTTTTAAAAGATTTAGAATTGGCCAGGAAAACTGCAATCAGCGCATCCCTACCAGCAACCCCTTTCAGTTTCAAGTGAGACCAAGGTTGGCATAGGCACAAGTCTGCTGGGAGGCAGCTGCCGGTGGCAGTGAGGGCTAAGAGAGCATGCGATGGTTGATGTTAACACTCACCGACAGACACACAGGCACAAGTATGCACATTGAATAGTTGCCTGCGCACTGCACAGTGGTGTAGAGCTGCTACAGTCAAACTGTCAGTTTGGAGACGTTCTATTACAGAACAGTAAATGCAACAAGTCTACTAGTGTTTTTTTTACAATGTAATGTTTTGTGATGCAAGAGTATCACTTCCTGTGGCTATACGTTTATTTTTAAATTAAAAATGCCTAAACTAAGTCCTAAGGCCTGAACTAACTGGTTTAGCGAAAGGCTGACCTTTCGACACTTTTACAAGCCTTTTTGATCAAATACATAGATAGAGCAGCAGCAATGAAAGGTTATGAAGTGCTTGGTCATAGTGCACACTTGACTCTGCAGACACAGTTCCGCAGTTACGTTGCAGTTGAAGGAGAAGCTAGAGAGCTAGTTAGCCATTATTGAAAAGTTAGTTGCATGAATGAAACGTGCAGATGCATGAAACCACTAACAAGAAAAATACATTCAAACACATTTTCTTACTATCCTTCCCTTTGTCTTCCTCCATCTCTCCTACCCTCTCTTTCTTTTTCTTCCTCCCTTTTTCCTTCACGACCTTCCATTACTCTGTTCTTTCCTCCTCCCAGCTGTTACGTGTTGTTTGGTTTGGTTAGCTGCGGGGGGTTGGAGACAGACAATGGCCTTGTTATCTGGAGTACTGTGGCCCACTGACTGTGCAACTGTTGGTCCTGTTGGAGCCACACTGCACACCCACAGTTCTGCATAACAGAGCCATAGGGGCAGGTTCAGTGGAGTTCACTTCACTCAAGGTCATCCTTCTCTTGTGCAGGTGTAGTCTTCATGTAGGCATGTATGCACCACAGAGAATGTTCTTTCTTTCTTTCTTTCTTTCTTTCTTTCTTTCTTTCTTTCTTTCTTTCTTGTGATATGCAGTTGATTGCCCTGCATGGCTCTCAGTGTTTCAATCAGTGATGATAGTAGTAGTCTCCACCTATCCTCCCTGCTTCTGCTCCCGCCCGCAGGCTTGCTAATTTGTAAAAAAAACAAACATGAATAAGATGAGTTCCTGTGCAATGTAAACAGACGAGGACAACTCACTGAAGTGCCAGGCCGAAATGATGCACCGTTTCACTGTCTCTGACTGTCTTCACATCCCCCTCTCTTCCGCTTGTCTGTCTGTCTGGTGTTGTTTTGCAGGACGCAGGCCGAAATGGCCCATACGTGCCGTGGAACCATCAACTTGGCCACGGCTCACATCGATACGGAAGACGCCTGCAATATTGTCCTGAGCAGCGGGGGGCGCACTTACCACCTGAAGGCCAGCACCGAAGTGGAGCGCCAGAGATGGGTCACGGCGCTAGAGCTGGCCAAGGCTAAAGCTATCCGCATGATGAACGACCAGTCCGGTAGGCACAGTTGGTGCACTTCAGCTTCTTAAATAGAGAATTTGGAAGTTGAAAATACAGATTAATGCTGTAAACAGCAATATGTTGAGGTGTAATGGACTTGTGTGACCTCAAAGAAATAACTTTGAAATACAAAGGTGGGGCCGGTACAGGCTAGGCAAATAGACTCCAGGGTAACAGGACGTGGTTTAAAGGTTTGCTGTGTGTACATAAGGTTTGTCTATGTTTTGCATTGCAATTTAGTGTTCGTTCAGTTCAACAAAGGCGTACAAGGTAACAGGTGGGACCATTCCCAGGTCAGCATGTCCAGTAAGTTTTCTAGCCCAGCCTAGCTGTTTGGTTATTTGAATTAGCTCCAGCAACTGGTATTCAGCCTCCCCTGGCGCTTAGCCAGAGTTCCAATTGACACCCTCCCCTGGAGTCAAGTTTCTGTCCTAGACAGAAGGGGGCAGTGCTGTCCGCTCAACCGCTCAGGTTGCCATGAGAACCGTCCTACCATTCGGCCTCCGCCAGACAACACACTCCCTCTGCTCTCCAAAGGGACTCATTCTTGGGCTATTGTGATTGGTATCGCTGGTCAAAGGCTGTGGGAAAAGCCTGGGAGGGCTGTTATTCTTAACGCTTCACCCTGGCACTGCCCCAACCGCTCTTCTTTCCCAGTCAGTAGCTCACAGGGTCTACAGAGACACACAAAGGCTATATATTCATCTGGCCTCCATTTGAAAGTCAGTTCACTAAATTTAGTCTGAGACAGAATGTGAGTGCGTTTTACCTCACACTTCCACTAAGCAAGAGTGGAATGTTGGTATTTGTATCTGAACTGGGTCATCTTTGTGTTCTGCTAGGCCGTTGAGCTACATACAGCCATGGTGAATATGTGAACCATTTTGTAACCACATAGTAGGACATTCATTTCTGTAAAGTGTGAACAATTACGTCATCTAGCAGATGCTTTTATCCAAAGCGACTTACAATTTGTAAAATTGTAAAATGTATTACAAGGAGCAGATAGGGGTTAGACATTTTGTTCAAGGATTCTTACAAGCCAGTTCAGGTGATTGAATCCATGAGCTTCTGGCTGGGAGTCAAACACCCAGAGCACTAGACTACCAAAGTTAATGTTCTGTATTTCTTGCATTTTAATAATAACAATCCAATTCCTTAAGCGTTTCTCATCAGTGCAAAACACATGTTCCATCATTATACTAAACTGTATCCCCTGTGTGTGTGTGTGTGGTTTACAGTGGATACCAGCTCATTACATTACCCTCACAGGGATGAGACAGGTATACCTGACACTCTGATAGGATTGTGGAATCACAATGCATTGTTGAGAAGCGCTCTAATTGCTGAGTGGCCCAAGTACAGTCAGTGCGTTTGCGCCGTGCTTGAGACGTCACCTCAATCAGACAGTGCATATCATGTGTTTGTTTTTCTCACCTGATCTGGCCGTGGGACGATGATTTGAGAGGTTTCACTTCACTGTGGTGTGTCTCTCCATGACCAGCTGTCTTTCTACTGATGCCAGGGGCAGAGAGCCATGCTTTGCCACTGGAGTGAAGCACTTTATATGGATTTATGTTCTACTCCAGTATAATTAAAGGTGCACTCCTTTGTGTCTGTATTACTATTGTGGTTGAAACCGGGGTTACACATTATTCCTCACATTCCACTTTGCTCCTCCCGCTACAGCCCTCATAGGTTCACATTTTCTTTAAAACTCTAAAACCATGTCATGTACAGAGCTGGGGAGGAAATGTGTGATTCTGGGGGCTGTATAATGCAGATATATCCAACCTCTCATTTACTAGTGAAGGAGGTGCCTGGTTGTCACCTCATCTCGTTACCTATTGGTCTCTAGAGGGCAGCGTTTCAGTCGATATGGAGACTAAAGCCCAGCTGTTAACCTCACGACAGCATGTGTAGGGTGGGATGTGTCACTAGCATCTCTGTTTTTAATTTGACCATATTATCATTAGTTGACCACTGTAGCCTCCTTTTCTGTTATTTTCTCAGCTGAATGATTCAGGTCTCTGGGCTGGGCCAAACCCTGACTCGTGAGAATCACAAGGAGGTCGATAACTGCCCTGTGCCTTGCAGTCAATTAACTGACCCTCTCGCTCGATCCATTTCTAATTAGTATGAGCCTCCCCTGCAATCCTTCCATTATGCTGGCTCCTCTTAAAAGGAGACGTGATTTCTTGGCCAGATAAGAATCGATAGCTAAAATATGCTACTTATTTGTGTGGCCTGTCCCAAATACAATCAGTGGGTGGCAGTGTTTCCCCTCATTTCAATGCTTTCTGTACTAAATATTTTCACAATGACCCCACCTTTTAGCATACACAATTGACTTTTCCCACTGTACATTGGAGCAACAAAATTATAGTGGTCACTGCATACTTTATCTTGTATTGACTCGTAATTTGTTCTCAGATCTAGCCAACCCAATTACTTTATTGAGGTTTGACTCTCAACTACACATCTCTACTAAAGTTATTTGGCATTTTAGAAAGTCTGAAATGCAGACAGCATTCCCACTGTGTCCCAGCTGAGGTCAGACAGGAAGCAGAGCGGTATCAGCAAAGCCCCATAGGAGGCTGCCATGCTGCCATGCGTCTCAACCTGCATGTCTTTACACTGTGGTGTGTGGGTGAGAGAGAGAGAGAGAGAGAGTGTGTGTGTGTTCTTGCTACATTGGTAAACTTTCCGCCTCATCTCGTCCCTGTATCACCTCCTCCTTTTCTTAACTTCTCCCCAGGAGCCATTGTTCTGTCCAGTAAAGGTGAGTCTCTGTCCCTGGTCCTGAAACGCATCACGCAGGATAATGTGGGGATTTATTGGAAAAAGCCTACGAACATGCTTCACTGCTTCTCTTCCCTGCTTCGTATTCTCTCTCTCTCTCTCTCTCTCTTTCTCTCTCTCTCTCTCTCTCTCTCTCTCTCTCTCTCTCGCTCTCTCTCTCTCTCTCTCTC
>JAOEHI010053684.1:0-14902 GCA_025447815.1 Percopsis transmontana | reverse complement strand
TTACATGGAGCAGGTAGGGGTTAGGCATCTTGCTCAAAGATGCTTACAGGTAGGCCAACTCTGGGGCTTGAACCCATAACTTTCTAGCTGGGAGTCCAACACCCAGAACACTAGACTATCCTCCTATAGATAATGACCAGCAAGATTTAAATCTAAGACTATGACTATGGCATTTGTGTCTGGATGTACCCTTGTGGTTGAAGCCTCAACAGCAAACGCGTTTTTTTGTAATGCTGGTTTGAAACCAGCTGTTTTGGTTGGAAACGCCAATGCTTGTCCCGCACCTGGGTGTTGAGTGGTGGCCGTTCTTCTCTACCCCTCCCCATTTAGTATTTTGCGGACAGTTGTGTTGCAATGAGCCAGGGCTGAAATTGTGGGTTCTATGGCGCTATAACACATCGATAACAGATAGAAATAGAGCCGTTATTCAGCGTAATATTCTCTTTTAATTTCCAGAATACCTAATACTGCAGCTACAGTTCAGTGCCAAAGGCAGTGCTCTGAGGCGTGTCCTAGCACACCCTGAAAATCAGCGAAGGAACCCGCTCTGTCAGGTGTTTGCGTGGAAGCAGATCACTGTGCCATGCCAATAGTGAATATGTGATTTCAAAAATATTACATTGTAGAACAATGATATTGTATGTTCCCGCTCCCTCCCTTCTCTGTTTTCTTCTTTTGGTCTCTATGGTCTCTCTCTCTCTCTCTCTCTCTCTCTCTCTCTCTCTCTCTCTCTCTCTCTCACTCTCTCTCTCTCTCTCTCCCATTTTTCTCCCCCAGGATGTCGATTGTGAGCATCGTTGCCAGGGAGATCTTGGACTCCCGAGGAAATCCCACTGTGGAGGTGGACCTGCGCACGGAGAAAGGTGACCGGCGACATGCCTGCGTAAAAAACGTAGAAAACAGGCAAATAATGCAACTAAGGAAATTCACTCAATTAGACTGTGAATTTGTTACAATCAAATGATGCCCCCTTAAATATTTGTGTTGTTTACAGTGACAACGCTTACAAGATCTGGACATTCAACAACCTTCATTTGACCTCTATCTGAATGATTCACTTATTATTATAGCAAAGCGTAGTGCCATAGTATATGCAATATGATATGTTCTACAGCACTAAACCCATACTATAAATAAAAATACAAAGAACATATGACCAAAGGTGACCATTTCGATCAATTCGACTTTACTTTATTTTGTTAATATAATAACTATAATAAGCGATGTTTCTTATATTGTGCTGTTTGTTTTTTCCTTTCTTATCCTGTCTTTGTCAGGCACACACATGCATGCATGGTTTCAGTGCTCACAAAAACAAACACACACACACACGCACACACATTTCACATCAATGTGCCATATTTACAGTGTCCTTGTCATTTATTATATATCTCATCCGTTCTGTCTCCCTCTTTCTCTCCCTCTTTTAACCCCCTTCTGCATCTGCATCCCTCTCTCCCCCATCTGTGTTCGTGCACCCCTCCCCCCTGTCAGGTCTGTTCAGGGCTGCAGTGCCCAGCGGAGCGTCAACGGGAATCTACGAGGCTCTGGAACTCCGAGATGGAGACAAGAACCGCTACAAGGGCAAAGGTAGACACACACACACACAGACAGACACACACACACACAGACAGACAGACAGACAGACATACAGGCAGTCAGGCAGACATACAGGCAGTCAGGCAGGCAGACAGACAGGCAGGCAGGCAGGCAGGCAGGCAGGCAGGCAGGCAGACAGACAGGCAGACACACAGGTGTATACAATTGTGACTACTACTTTTAAACTATCACCAAACAAATGTCACATCATAGCCTGCATCTAATCACAATGCATGGATTCAAATGTCCTGCATTTGTGAGGAAACCAGGACAACCAGTACTAAACTATTATATTTTTTTATAATAGTTTTTTATTTAAAGATACACTCCACAATAGTATTTGTTTAAAAAGTAGTTGAGAATGACACTCGGAGTGCACTCTCGGAGTAATAATGTTATTGTAATGCTGGTTTTAATCATAAGGATAATTCTACGAATCAAGGAGTGTACCTTTAAAAACCTACAGTTTTGGACAGGGTAGCCATGTGTATACATGCATAATACTTTTATGTTTCGTCTCCTATCACCATGAAATCCCTCGTTCAGGAGCAACTGCTTTCATTTAACTTGTGTCGCCATATTATTTATACACATAAATAAAAGCATGTGCCTTGTTGTTTGTGTCGTCCTAACTCACTACTGCCCCCTCTGGCCAATAAATACACTCCACCCCTTTAACTTCCTTATTTTCAACGACCTTCTCATGTGTCCTCTCTCTACCTCACTCGCTCTCCCCCAGGGGTTCTTAAGGCAGTCGGGCACATCAACGATACTTTGGGTCCTGCTCTTATAGCCTCAGTAAGTCGTCATGTTTACTCCTTATTATCCACTAGCATATCATCCATGTAAGGTCATCCATCTTTAAATTGTTTTTGTCTGTTTATTTGTTCTAAAAAGGCTACGTGGTCACACCTGTGTCCTAAAATGGGAAGTGTTCCCCTTTAAATGGGAAGTGTTCCCCTTTAAATAAATAGGCACCGCCTGTTTGTTTCAGGTCTAAAGTGTGCCGTGGCTATCAGTGGCTGTCAGCCACGGCACAATGTAGGTCAGGGCTGTTAGCCTATCGATCTGCAGATGGCTATCACATCTGGATGGGCAGCCAGGAAGCCATGAGGGCGAGATGTGATCCATCCAGTTTATGAAAGATCAATGTTGGTGTTGAAAGCAACGCGCGCAACGTAGGAGTGTGTGTTTGTAGGCATAGGAACAGGGTTCTGAGCGAGAGACTGTGTGTGTGTGTGTGTGTGTGTGTGTGTGATATTTGTGCAATTGTTTTATATATTTGATTTGGGTTTGAGCGTTTGTGTGTGTTTGAATGAGGCGGTGAGTCAGACAGGGTCAGGGTAGGGTATGAGGGTCAGTGTGGGCGTAGTTTGTAGTATTACACTGGGGC
Source organism: Percopsis transmontana (assembly GCA_025447815.1). Taxonomy (NCBI): domain Eukaryota; kingdom Metazoa; phylum Chordata; class Actinopteri; order Percopsiformes; family Percopsidae; genus Percopsis; species Percopsis transmontana. The sequence goes on along the minus strand of JAOEHI010053684.1, from coordinate 11,910 downwards.
CTATCGCCTATTAAATTATGGCTTTATTAAAAGACAAAACACATATAAGTCCTGAAATATGCAGGGTTTTAAAGTGCTGGACTTTTTTAAAGTGAAATCATTTCTGGATTGTAACCAATGATCTCTGGTCTATCCTGCTCATCCAGCAAACACACAATTTGTTCTTTGTGTGTGTGTGTGTGTGTTTGTGTGTGTGTGTGTGTTTGTCTGCATGTTCCAAACATACGCGTTTGTGGACTACTGCAGTGTAAGCAAATTTCTCCAAGAGCAGATGTTTGTAGCAAAACATATCTAACATTGCCTGTGCTCAGACAGGCAATGGACATAACACAGTACATCTACCATCCCACGGACTATAGCCTGCACTCTGACTGACCAGCAGCTTAGCAGGGATGACACTCTAGGCAGTTGTTTTGTACATTCATCAGACGCCGTGTTTGTTGGATGTGGGCATGTGTTGCCTGTATGTGTGGGGCTGAATGACTTCCATGTGTGTGGGTCTGTTCACAGGGTATCAGTGTAGCGGATCAAGAGCAGTTGGACAACGCGATGATCGAAATGGATGGAACAGAAAACAAATGTGAGTCAAAGTGGCCGCGTGTGCTCGCTGGTAAAGCCTGGCATGGCCACAGCAGCGGTCAAATCGCAAACACGGTTCTCAGATGATGGCTGATGGGTTATTTTTACTCTCAATGCATCTCTTTGTTCAACCTACTATATCTTACGTCTCTGTTGTGAAAACAGCCAAGTTTGGGGCCAATGCCATCCTAGGGGTGTCCCTGGCCATTTGTAAGGCCGGTGCAGCAGAAAAAGAGGTCCCCCTGTACCGTCACATAGCTGACCTGGCCGGAAACACAGAGCTAGTGCTTCCAGTTCCAGTAAGTGAATCCGAGATTCCGGTACAGAAGAAATAGTGTGGATATGTTATTATAATGTGTGTAATGAAGCTTTATTATATATCTGTATATCATTTGTTTATAACCCCTAATCGAAACAAAACGAAACGAAACAATCCTCTCCTCTCCTCTCCTCTCCTCTCCTCTCCTCTCCTCTCCTCTCCTCTCCTCTCCTCTCCTCTCCAGGCATTCAATGTGATCAACGGAGGTTCCCATGCAGGTAACAAGCTGGCCATGCAGGAATTCATGGTACTTCCTGTTGGGGCAGAATCCTTTAAGTAAGACATTTGAAATTATTAAATTTTTGTTACCTATTTTGTAAATGTGTTACATTCCTTCACTCATGTATTCGTTCTTTCATTCATTCTGTCCTTCCTCCCTTCCTTCCTCCCTTCTTTCCTTCCTTCCTCCCTTCCTTCCTCCTTAGGGAGGCCTTAAGAATAGGGGCGGAGCTCTACCACACGTTGAAGGGGGTGATCCAGGAGAAGTACGGCCAGGACGCCACCAACGTGGGTGACGAGGGGGGTTTTGCCCCCAACATCCTAGAAAACAGTGAGGGTGAGTATGGAGCAAGTGGCAACACTCGATTCTTAGAAATGAAGCCAATGAGGAAGTGCCAAAACTTGCAGTTCCTCGAATGACCACTTGAGGCTGGCTCCAAAAGCGAGTCAATTCTCATGTTAAAATGTCCCAACTTTACATCAGAAATAAACATGTTTACAGCCTGGTACAAAGGACGGTTTTGGTCTCTAGAGCAAGTTTCCCCGTTCATGACAACTGTACGGCGGGTACATTTTTATATAATTCATCACGTTTGGTGGTATACTTTGGCCTTGAGAGAGAAAACAAACATATCAATCAAATATGTAATAATAAAATATTAACAATAATAATATGTTTTATACAACTAAAATGTAAGAAGTGAAAACTTTCCCCCATGTTAATACACCATGACACAGTATGGCAGAAAAGAGAGGGAAGTATACCTGTAGTTGTGTGTTGTGTCTCTCTCCTCTCCGACCTCCCTCCCTCCCTCTCCCAGCTCTGGACCTGCTGCAGACGGCCATAGAGAAGGCAGGCTTCACAGACAAGGTGGTGGTCGGGATGGACGTGGCGGCCTCAGAGTTCTACCGCGACGGCAAATACGACCTGGACTTCAAATCCCCGCCGGACCCCGAGAGACACATCACTGGCGAGGAGCTGGCGGACATTTACCAGGGCTTCGTCAACAACTACCCAGGTGTTAAAGCCATGCGTAAAATCATAACGTCTTCGAATGCAATCAGGAGAGACTTGAGTCTAAACGATTCAACATTTATTTTAAGTAGTAGTAAACAGTGAAAAATAAGGCCAGATTATACCAAATCAAAGAGCAGCAGGCAGGGGATCATATAACCTAGACGGACAGTGATTGGTTCCCGAGGACGTGCTCTGCAACTTTGATTGGTTGAGCTTGAACAGGGGTGGGAGAATTGAATCCCTGCCCAGGATGTGTGTAAGCAAGAAGTCTTCCAAACTGAGCGTTCGCCATTTGAAGCAGCCATCGGCAGCTGAGCACTAATCAATAATCAATCGCCCCCCTGTCCCAGTGGTGTCCATCGAGGACCCCTTCGACCAGGACGACTGGGAGGCGTGGTCTCGCCTGACGGCCCAGGTGGGGATCCAGGTCGTCGGGGACGACCTGACGGTGACCAATCCCAAGAGGATAGAGAGGGCGGCAGAGGAGCGCGCCTGCAACTGCCTCCTGCTCAAAGTCAACCAGATCGGTTCCGTCACCGAGGCCATACAGGCGTGAGCATTTTCACATCTCCACATTCACTCAGTGGTCTAGTAATTATGGGATGTTCCTTGGTAACAGAGGCCTGTGTGCACTGACAGGCGTCCACCACCGGCCGCTGCGAGGCCATATGGTTGCTAACGGCTGCTCTTTTTGTTGCTAGGAGCGTGTTTTCCCGGGGGTATACGGGATGCTCTCTTGTGTCTATTGTGTGAACGGGTGTTGTATATTGTGGAGGGGGCATTGGTGCTGTCGGACTACCAGCGACGACTAGAACGTCGACCTGGGATGCTCATCCCTACTGCAATGACACGGGGGGGCCTGTAGGGGACATACGCGAGCCACCCAAGCGAGCTTCTGTCAACCACTAGTGGTTGTGTGGGACACATGTTTGACACGGGAAATGTATTCACACACACACACACACACACACACACACACACACACACACACGCCTCCCAGTGGCCCCTCCTCTTGTCACTCAGCTGACCTTCAATGTTGTGAGGAAACACGACTCTGAGTGCAGATCAGCTGTCACTCAAACTGATGTACAGTAGATCATAACTCGTAGCGATGTACAGTGGCGTAAGGTAGTTACGACGGGCCCCAGTTCACGCTAGTTACTAGTTATGAAGGGCGCGCACACACACACACACAAACACGCACACACACACACACACCATTAGGTGTACGGCGGCACACACAGAGGCCTTTTTGCATATATAGCAAATGGCCCCGTTTTTTATTTACCGCGAGTTGGACGAGAGTTATGAGTGTGTCAGTGGATGACAGTAAAGGTGATGGATTGAACCAGGCACACCCCAACCCGTAAGCACGCCCATGCCATTGTTGTCCGCACGCCCTGGTTTGGGCTGTCACGCAAGCTACAATCAAACGTTTGTTATGTCTGTTGCTGCTCTAAAGCGCCGCCCCGACAAATGCGACGCTATCAACTGACTATTATGCCTCTCTTCCGCGCCCTCCATCCATATGGAAAATGCCACAGTTGTTCCCTGCATGTTGCTCTATGTCTCCCTCAATGGCTCCTATTTTCGAATGCAGTTTTAAAGTCTCGTTGTGACCCTCCCTCCCCCTCCCTGTCAGGTGTAAGCTGGCACAGGCGAACGGTTGGGGTGTGATGGTCAGTCATCGTTCAGGAGAGACAGAGGACACCTTCATCGCTGACCTGGTGGTGGGGCTTTGCACTGGACAAGTATGCACACACACACGCACGCACGCACACACACGCACACCCCCGTGCGAGCATGTAATACGCACACTAGGGCTGCACAATTACTCGAATATGAAATGCTCCTGCAATAAATTACACGTGATTGCGCACACGCGCACGCACACGCATGCACACACGCACACACACACGCGCACACACGCGCACGCACGCGCACGCACACACACACGCGCGACATCAACGTGCAGTGTTTTTTGTGAAGCTTCCTTGCCGTTCACAATATGTCTCATTGTATTTTCTCTGCCTTCCGTCTCTCTCACCCAGATCAAGACCGGCGCCCCCTGTAGGTCTGAAAGGCTGGCCAAGTACAACCAGCTCATGAGGTTGTTAAACGATTCTAATCTAACTCTGTTGTGATGCCCCTGCCCTCCTTTATTGCTGTCTTTCTTTCTTCATACTCGCTCTTTATAATATAAGATTCATATGATATAATATTTATAATAAAAATGTGTATAATTCCTATAATCCAAATCATGTTTGCCTCTTGGCTTACTTAAGGTCAGAATTACAGAATAGATGATGAGCTAAGATGTAAACACTGAATTACAATTAGGTCACAGCGGACGCTTTTATCCAAAGTGACTTACAATAAGTACTATTATTAAGTATTTCAAGGAGCAGGTAGGGGTTAGGCATCCTGCTCTATGAAGCCTACAGGTAGGCCAACTCCGGGGCTCAACCCCATGACCTTCCAGCTGGGAGTCCAACACCCAGACCACTAGACTATCCTGCCCTAAGTTGTGCCTAAGTTAGCCTCACAGGCTTTGGTATCAGTGCCACATCTCTGATGTCACAGCCTGCGGGGGGAGACCTAATCCCATTGGGGGGTTGTTGGATGAGGAAACAGAAATGGCATTAACTAGTATAGCTAGCAGTGTGGACAGCACAAAGGCCATAGAGTTGGTAGAAATTAAATGTCAACTGTTGATGCATGGACTTATTTGGTAACTTTTCTTCACGTAAAAGTGTGCAATTCCTATAGTATCGCAAAGAAAGGGAACTTGCAAAAATGTTTTATTTTCTTACATATTTTGTAACAGGATAGGTTAGTGGTTAGGGTGGGCTGAAAGGTTTGGGTTCTATGCCTTACTTACCTCCTCCTACTGTACCTGAAAGCATCCTTGATCAAGATATCTAACCCCCACCTGCTCCTTAATTATTGTACTGTAAAATGCTTTGGATAAAAGCCTCTGCTGAATTCTAATTGTTGTAACTGTATTCAATTTCTCTAAGACTATAATCTGTATTTGGATTTATTTTAAGGGTGAGTTACTGTATGTTTGACACCAACGCTAACATTGGCGCTGCTGCATCTACGCCACTAGATGGCAGTATGAACTCTAAGAAATACTCTTTTCACGGGCTGAACTCTTCCTCTCTCCCCGTCTCTGCAGGATTGAGGAGGAGTTAGGTGACCTGGCTCGCTTCGCAGGCCATAACTTCAGAAACCCCAGCGCCCTGTGAGACTGGTGTCAACAGACAGAAACACAGAGACTTAGACAGACAGGCAAACCGACTAAACAGACACACCAACAGACAGATGCACAGACAGACAAAAAACATACAAATACGGGAAACAGGCACAGATTTAGGATATATAAATAGTGGAAAACTGCAAAATAACAACCAGCCAAATGGACTAGCAAAATAAATTAATAAAAAACAAAAATTATGCACCAGACTTTTAGGTAGGTGGATATTGTATGCACACATGTGAACAGATATGCAACACATGTGCACACGGATATACGAAGCCATGCACACACACACCACGGGGAACGGTAGACACAAATCATTATCCAATATCGACATGGGCCTGGCGTTCACTGTTAATGTTACAGTAGCAGACCATGTAATAAACTGATCTGAATAGAGCGCACGACACAGTGTGATAAAGAATAGAATGTGCTTATCGGGCTTATTGAAGGAAAGAATAAAAGCAGACAGACAGAATTTATGGATCCGTCATGGGATTGACAGGTAGTGAAAATGCTGTACTTGCGCACACACACACACACACACACACACACACACACACACACAGTGTTCCGCTTGCTCACAATGGACACAATGAAACTGCACTCTCCCTCCTTCCATCCCCTTCTTGTTCCCTTTCTTCTTCTTGTAGTGGGTTCTTTGTTTAAAACATGTTAACATTTCCTGATGGGATTTGGATTATTTGTGTTTGTCACTCATGCTTGACGTTCCCCTGAAACCCACCCCTATGTTCCTTTGTTTCCTACTGAATGTCCATAGATTAGTAGTGGTTAAATAAGAAAAATAACTGAACGCTTGACATTAAAAATATCTGAAATAAAAAGATGGTGATTTACATTTTAAATCACAATTGAGTCGTTTTCACAATTATTTGTTGAGGGTTTTTAAAATATAAAGTGTTTTTATGATGGGTGTCCCTAATGGATATTTTGCAAAAATTAACATCCAAACCTGCAATTCTCCACCATGACCACACGGTGGAGTCAATGTTGCTTTGCTACACTGAATCTGCATCCCAATTTCAATAATTCAGAAAGCCTACCGTATTCTCCGGACTGTAAATCGTGATTTTTTTAGTTGTCTGGCTGCTTAAGGAGGGCGAGCTCGACCGGGGAGGGGCACTTATTTAGTGAATCCCAGTCTAGTTCCCTGGTGGATCCTCATTTGCTACATCACCTGACTAACTAACAGGAGGAAAGTTGTTAAGAAAGGCTTAACAACGTTGTTTAGGATGAACATATGGTTAAACACAATGTGTTATGTTGGACATGGTTAGCCAAACTGCATCATTTCACATACAGAAGTTCTCTGTTTTTGAGTTACAAGACACGGTCATGACTCACCAGCTCATGAATAGGCCTATGCAAGGATTCTATTATCATTACAATATGTGTTATTTTCAGAAATGCCCCTCCCCGTTCGAGCTTGCCGGTGTACTAAGCCACCGACCTCTCTACACACCTGTCACCAATCCCCTCATCTAGGGGCTATATAAGTGGGAGGGTGGATGAGGGGAACTGTCGGTTATTGTTTAAGCTACCATGTAAATGCCTCTGTGCGTGATCCCTGTGTTTTTCGAACCATTGTTCTATTAAATGTACGACGCTTTGAGCGCAAACCGCAGTTCACCAGAGCGCCAGACAAATTCGAAGGCACACCGGGTTTCCTGCTCCAGCTCGACCTCCACGTCGAGTCTCTCCACCAGTCCGACGAGGAGCGGGTCCGGACGACGCTGTCCCTGCTCTCCGGTCAGGCTCTGGACTGGGCCACCGCCATGTACCACTCCCGGGGCACGCCCATCCCCAGCTACACCTGGTTAGTGGGGGAGCTCTGCACCACGTTTGGGCAGCCAGACACCTGGGGCAACCCCAGAGAGCGCCCCTTCCGTCTCCGTCAGGGGTCCCGGCCCCTGGTATACCCCAGGTATACATAGTGGAGTTCCGGACCGTGGCCGCCTCCAGCGGCTGGAAAGAACCAGCACTGTGCACCGCTTTTTGCTCGGGGCTGTGGAAGGAGGTGCAGGTGGAGTTGGCTTGCCACCACATCACCTTGTCGCTGGAGGGGCTTATGGTCCGAGCCCTGGCTCACAATATGAAATTCCGCGACCGGGATCACCTGACCGGATGCCTACCGACGACCGGGGTCTCGCCATCTCGCTGGGACTGGAGCTGCGTCGTCTGGATGTCCCCCACATCACGCCCCCCGTCACGCTCACAGTGGACGGCCAGCATGAGGAGAGTCTGGAGTTGTTTGTCACGTCCACCCCGCTTCACCCTGTCATCCTGGGTCTCCTGTGGACCACAAGCCCACCTTCTCTTGGAGTTCACGGAGGATCCTAAAAATGGGATCCGGCAGTCGGAAGACCTGTAAGCTTGTCTCGTGCGGGGCTGTTGCGGCGGATGTTCCTGTGGTCCCCCTCCCCAACAACGTTCACCCGGACTACGCGGACCTAGCGGCAGTGTTCTCCCAGAAGAACGCCAAGTGCCTCCCTCCACACCGGCCCAGGGACTGCGCTATTGACCTGCTGCCCGGGGCAGCCCCACCCCGGAACCGTGTCTACCCGCTCTCAATGGCCGAGACAGCCGATGGAGACCTACAAGGCGGACTGCTTGCAGCGTGGCTTCATCTGTCAGTCCACCTCGCCCACCCAGGCAGGCTTATTCTTCATACAGAAGAAAGGCGGTGACCTGCGTCCGTGCATCCAGGCCTTCATGGACAAGGCATGGTCGGTCGGCAGGTTGTGGTCTACATTGACAACATCCTCGTGTAAGACACCACCCTCAGAGAGCACATCCAGCGCGTGCGGATGGTCCTCCAACGCCTGCTCGACCACGGTCTGTACACTAAGACAGAGAAGTTCCACCAGACGGCCGTCTCAAGGATGGTCGAGCAGAAGGTGGAGGCAGTCAGGACATGGCCTACACCAACCACAGTCAAGCAGCTCCAGCGGTTTCTGGGCTTCGCCAACTTTTACCACCACTTCACCCGGAACTACAGCACCGTAGCTGCTCCCCTCATGTCGTTGCTGAAGGGTGGACCAACTCAGCTTCGTTGGACCCCGGAGGCGGACCGGGCCTTCGAGGACCTGAAGACTCGCTTCACCACTGCACCGCACCCGCTTCCTCCACCACCCGGACCCCCAACTCCCCTTTGTCGTGGAGGTAGACGCGTCAGCAGTGGGAGCCGGGGCCGTCCTGTCCCAGCGGCAGGGGAATCTTCCGAAGCTGTTCCTCTGTGCTTTCTTCTCGATGAAGCTATCGCCGGCACAGAGGAACTACGACGTGGGGGACAGAGAGCTACTGGTGGTAAAATGGAGGAGTGGAGGCACTGGATAGAAGGTGCTCAGGAACCGTTCACGTGTTGGCTGGGTACACACATCCTGCTTTTTAACATGGCTAAGTCACTCTCACATTGACCTAAAGTAAATTAATGATAATTAATCAAATAACGGTTCCTTCCTTCTCTCCTTCGGCCTCTGCACCTGCACTCAATCCTCGCCACTCCTTACACCACTAATTACATTATCAAATATAATCCTAGCTTTCAGTTCTGTGTTTACGTTTCTCTCATTGCTTCAATAGCACAATTTAACAGTGTTTGCCTAGGCAAGCTATGAGTCTCAGTAGTGTAATATCCTCACCTGTCATCCCTAGATCACCTTGTCGCTGTTGTGGAATTTCTATTTTAACTGACTCTTACACAACAAACTGTCTTTGACTGGGGTTTTATTTACATTTGCGCTTGGTTTATCCCCTCTCCTGTGTGTTCCTGATTACAAGTAGACCTATAACAAGCTGATCCCTGTGAGCACATAATGCAGTGTTAAACATAACTAGGAATTACTGGGCTACTGGGATGAAAATTCAATGTTTCCAGCTTGCCATTGTTCCACAAAGCAAAGTGGACCAAAACTTTGTCAGAATATGCATTCAGTGACTTCATCTTCTAAAATTGATGAATTATTTTCTCATTAAACACCCATAAACAATTTATTTTAATGCTTAAAGTCTTTAATATTTCAGAAAGCAAGTAAGAGCTTATGCTTAAAGAGTTCCATTCATGACCATTCCTGCTCCTCTTATAAACCGTAAGGGGCCAAAGAGTCGCTCCAACTACAGATAACATAACTTCATAAGCGTTTCAGCGATAGGAAAGCATAGAAGTCTTAATGGGGACAGTATTCCTACTAATCTTTTTTTAAATGTTTTTTCATTGACTACAATAAAATGGCATGCATTAATTCATACTTTAATCCTTACACTGTATAGTTGTGTGTTGTTATGTTTACTATTAAAATAAGTTGTAAAATGCTTCATACCAAGAAACTAATCAATTATCATGAGGGGGTCACAGGTCAAAAGGTGTCACTGGAACCTGTAAGTACTGTATGTTAGTGTGTGTGTGTGGGTTTGTGAATATAGGAAAGAGAAACATTAAAGGAAAGAGAGAGTATACTATAATTGCGTTCTCTGTTTCAATGTAGAACATCAGATTCTTCTGGCACAGACAAATGGCATACCACGCATGCAGAAGTCATCATCCATTCGCTTCCTCTCTGTCAACAACAAAAACATGGGTGTCATTCAATATTCTTCCTGGTGAAATCACTGAACCAAGAAGAAACAAATCTTTTAATTATCTGAAACTTATATTAATAACGGCTAAAGTGGTGTGCATGCCAAAAGAAAAGTATAGGTTGTGGATTCATTCCTGGCCTACCTAGATGGTTATACTTGCACCAACTTGTTAGTGTCATTATTTTTACTTACATGACTTAACCTCCAATTATTCAGCTACATTTATTGATCTTAAAAGAGTAAAAATGCTGATATTCATTGTTAATTTCATTACAAAGGTCATCATGTAGCTTCACATCAGTGTTACGGCTACAGAGGGTAGCCGTCTATGTATTGTACTGGTTACTGTTTACTATGTATGTGGCTGTATGTCTGTATGCTAATAAGGCTGTGGGTTGCCCGGCTGAGGATTGGGTGATTCCCGGGGAAGTTCATCCAGGTCCCGCCTCCCACGTTGGGGACCTCTGATTGGAGCAGCGTGGAAGCCCTACTCCAACCCGGAAGCGTACTTGGAACCCGCAAGCCTATCCTGGAGCTGCATCCAAGACGCCTCCCAGATAAATAGGTACAGCTACTGTGTCACCGGGGCAGCTACCATTGCCCATGTAGCTTGCGCCTACGCTGGTCACACATGAAGCGGTTTGTGTTTTACGTTTTAAGTTTTACGTTTTAAGCTAGAGGCTAATTGTGGTACCGCTCCTAGGGTACCTTAAGTCTTGTTTGTCCTATTGTGTAAACCTGCAGGTTGGGCTAGGGGTTAGCTACTTTCTGTTACAGTTAATCCATTAGGTTTAGGGGTGCTGCGCCCCCTGTATTTTTAGTTATTAATGGCACACTTAAAGAGGGTTTGTTTTTCTTTTGGTTGTAGATATCATCCCCGTTGTTAGGAGGGAACTCTTTTTGTTCTATTCTGTTCTTTGATTTACGCGGCACCCATTGGCCCAATTTCTGTTCTACCTTTTGTTTATTTACCCCTGTCAATAAATAACCTTCCCTTTACCACCAACATCTGGTTTATGTTTATGTCCTCCAGAATTTTCATGTGGATTCAGAAATCCACCCAGTTCCCACTTTTTGATGTGCGCAGCATAAGCACCAGCTGCTTTCAACAAAGGAACGCTGTTTATATGCATAACCACTCCCTAAAGAGCAACCTATCTATTTGTCTATAGTTGCTATTCTATCTATTTTAGTGTCCCTTGAACAAGTAGAGGTCAAGTAGCTTGCTCAAAGATGAATTAAGAAAACGTTCTATGTCACTGTACCTACAGAAACAAGTGTGTGAGCATCTTACCACTATAGTTCATTACAAGACAGTTTTGTTGACCACCACGATTGTTGGGTTGACCAATGTCCCAGAAAATAAAATCCATTCTGGTACCATCACTCCACAACCATGTGCCCTCCTAGAAAAACATGAGAAGACAAGAGAAGAGAACAGTGCAAACTTGTTGTCCTCATCACTCCCTCTAACACCCTGGCTCAAAAGCACAAGGGACAATTACATCACACCCTGTGGATCTGATTATATTTTACCTTCACTGCGTCAGAGCCTCCAATCCAAGCGAATGGATCAGAACACACCTCCTTTCTTATCAAAGACTGAACAAAGTTATACTCAGCAGCACTGTGTACTGATGCTAAGTTACCACCCAGTGCCAGACAGTGTTGCTGCAGGCATAGTGAGAGACATGGAGAGAGAATATAACACGTTATGTTAATGATCACTAAACAGATACAGTACATATTTACAGAAAATCATCTATCAATATAATATGGAAATAAATATCCACTTTCAGAAAGTTCTACCTCAGCTTGAATCCAATTAAATGTTTGTTTAAAGAAGATGAAACAGCGTTGACCGTACTGAGAGAATCCTGAGGGACAACCTGTGAGAGATTAGAGAGCAGTATG
>JAOEHI010053683.1:0-14903 GCA_025447815.1 Percopsis transmontana | reverse complement strand
CTCTCTCTCTCTCTCTCTCTCTCTCTCTCTCTCTCTCTCTCTCTCTCTCTCTCTCTCTCTCTCTCTCTCTCTCATTAGAGCGGGTTCAGGGACGTGATGAGCCCACAGACAGAAACAGGGAAAGGGGGGGGATCAGATGGGTGTGATGGAGCTGGGTGGGTGGGCGCTCTGCTAACCCAAGCTAAGGGCAACACAACACCACGAGACAAACACACATCAGCACAGCGTTTGAAGGACAGGTGAGGACTTGGAAGGCGAAGGGCAGTGGCGGCCAAAGGCTTTGAAGGGGCTGTGGTAGACGGAAAAAGAAAATGGCGGGCAAGACGAGAGCAGGCAGGGACACTGGTAGAGGGAATGTCATCTTCCTTAATGACTGCTATTCATACAGAGCTGCGACAAGATCACACGAATATGCAGATTATCCAAATGTATCCTTCCTGTTGAGGTGAGACTGCTTTCTAAAAGCAGGTCAACGATAGGCAGACTGCACTTGTTTAGCTTAACTATTAGATCTTGCAAGGACACATAAAGTACAAGCGGGGATACTTAAGGTGCAGTTACCAGCTTCACTGAATTTAGACAACTAGCGATACACATGCCAAAATTAAAAACTGATTACTTCGAGGGCCAAACATGTTCAAAATGTATTAAACAGACAGGTTACACAAAGTTTGGTTTCTGAACAAATACCTGTAAAACTACTGACATTCCATTAGAATGAATCAGTCACGTTAGCGCTCTCATCCACAGCAAAGGAATATGCAATGAAGTATTTTCCCTGTGCTTGTAAATCGTGGCAAGCTCACAGACACAATCAGCTAGCTGTTGCAGTGCATTCTGGGACTTGTAGTATCCGCGATGTGCGTCTTATATACTGGCGGGCCAGTTATGAGAGATATGATATTTTCTTGCGGGCCGGATATAATTGTACAGGCCTCGAGTTTGACATGCCTGAACTAGACAGACAAGACAGTCTGGTAGTTCTTCTGTGCATGTCCATCCTTTTATGCTCATATGTTAATTGTAAGAATAGGAACTACCGTAGACTGTTGAGAACGAGAGGGACCGTTAACCCCTTGCATCTCCACGCGCATCTGGGCAGAGCTACGAGAAGGTGCAGTCGGGTAATTGAGCAGCTGCTGGGGTCCCTTTGATGGGCACGAAAACCCAGGGAAACACTGTCTGGCAGGATCAAAGACCGTCCTGGACGGTAATGGCGGTTGTTACCTCCACCGAGGCTCCTGCTAAATTACTCTGACGCGCGCCGTTCGCTTTAATGGGGAATGCCCAAAAAAAAGACGGTCCAAAATAACGACGCCCATTTTGTCTTAACTGGGGAACAACATGAATCAGCCAGGACAATTCACGATTACAAGACATTTTACAAACCACAGATTACGGGCCAGATTAACAGTGGCAGCAGGTGCAGAGAATAACCTCACCATTATTAAGACTTATATAAAGCTTTTAATCTCATGTTAAGTCCAGCAAAAACACTAATAGAGACAGCAGAGAGGAGTAGAAGGCAGAGAGGATCACAGTTTAAGAGAGAGTGAAGAGGAGAGGGAAATGAAGGGAAACGTGATGGCTGGATAGACAAGCTATTTTTATAATGAGGTCAGTGTGAGCCGTGGGATTTCATTCTCCTGGGATAGAGAAATACTACTACACACACGCACACACACACACACACAGAGGGACTGTGGGCTTTGTCAACAGGAAGACGAGAGAAGGAAGAGAAAATGACAGGAAAGACAAAACAGTCCCGGTTTTCGTTGTGCCGCCCTCTTAATTATCTCCCCTAGTTTTGTACGTTGACTCGTCTTGCATTTTTTCAAAACAAAATGGATTTTTCTGGTCCCTCTGATCAACGGTCTTTGCTTAATTAACTATAGTCTTTACCTATTGGAATGTTCCTCCCTGCGTCACTCCTCCTCTTTCGGGGCGGTGCCAGAGCTGAGGTCCTGTCCCTCCCTCGGGGCCCTCCCCTGAAAAGACAGCGAACATTAACCCCTCAAACTGAATACTTGAAAATGCAGAGCATTTCCTTTTTTAAGAGACTTTCAAGCAAAGCGACAAAAAAAAAACAAAAAAAAAACAGTAGAATTCTTATCAAATCCTTTTGGGCCATTCGCTAAGGATGTGGAGGGTTTCCTGCATGATCCGTTGATGTGGTAGAAAAACGGGTAACAGCGCAGTGACAAAGTACCCTAGTATACACACCTAAATGATTTGTGCACAAGGACTATTACGCGCAGCCTGTTTCACAAGCGCACAAACCAAGCAAACACACTCTCTCTCTCTCTCATGCTCTTTAAATGCCTGTCGCTTTGGCCTTCCATTAAGGCGGAGAGTGCTCGTTTAGCTAAGGGTGTCTAGGCGGTCAGGGATGCTGGCTGCCCACTCAGTCAGTCAGATCCAGATGTATTAAATAAGTAAGGAGCGCTCTTCTGAATAAATTATTCATTTAACACACCTTATCCACTTCCAACAAGCTTGTTAGGGCACCTCAGGAAGCCCCCCCCCCTCCATTCCAGAGGAGCGAGCAGATACTACAGCTCACGCACGAATCAGTAACATCTCTCTCTCTCTCTGGTAGGGGGCTAATTCGCTCTGACACCTCTATTGTTTTGGGGGGAGGGAAGAGCTGCACGCACACACACACACACACACACACACACACACACACACACACACACACCTTTATGCACTTGAACACGCGCGCCATCACAACAGACAGAGAGGCCTTTTCAGTGCATATTCATAGAATAATCACTCCAGTTGTCTGAATGAATTATTGAGAAATGAGAGTGGAGGACACGCAAGGCTGGAATGCAGAGGTTGTCATGAACGCCTGACTGCCACTCAGACAACACAGCGAATCACCCAAACAACCCCATTCTAATGAACCGCGATAGGGGCGCATTCAAAAAAATGCTTACACTGAACTTAAGCACTTCAGATATTAACCTAGAGGCCATATTCATGTATTTTTAGCATGCCGTGGGCTTATTCACTTATTCAGCATGACTTTGTCAAAGCTAGCTCTGAGCAACTGGCAGTTGAGTACAGCCAAGAGCTACGTCCAAACTGTAAGCGTGGCGGTCTTTATAGGGCTTCATGTGACTTGCAAGGCCTGGGTTTGAGAAATTTCCACAGTAAAACGTAGAGGCCCTGGATCAACCCAGCACTGATGAAACTCTTGTTCGCTCTCCCTTTCTCTCTCTCCCCTCCCAGAGCAGGAGGTCTCTAGCATGTCAAAACTGACATCGCTCATTACCAACCTCAACCCTCTGAATTGGAGTTAACAGGCTGTGGCCCTGGCAGAGGTCCGCCGGGGCGTCCGGGTACAATGGGATCAGTGTGCGAGGGTATGCCCTTGTGGACACACAGGTAGCAAAAAGTCACAAAATCACAAAATCACTTCTCCTTCACTTCTAAATAACGGCTTCACGGTGCTCCGTAGCTTTACAGAATGCACAGTGACATCTACTCCCAAAGCTCATTACCAAGCACAAAACCAGGCATACAAATGCAAATGGTATTACCGTGTGGGCCAGAAATTCTGCTTTAGAAAACAGACCTTTAATACATCGCTTAATCAGCACTGTGGGAATAAACCCCAACAAAATTAGTACCAATATAATATGGTACAACCTTAACTTCTCTTCGAGGCCATTGTCCACCTCTTCTCTTCCGTTCTCTGTTATCAGGCAGTGTTTCCCAGCCAGGCCAAACGGCTGGCTGTCATGGCCACCTCTGTGTCTCCTCTATCAGTCCAGTAACCAGCTAGCAATGTAAATGATTACATTTGTGATTAAGCCTTTCCACTTCAAACAGACCTGCTGTTTATACAGGCCCTGCTATAGCGGAAGGGGTAAAGAGCAGGTAGAGCTTTGTGTTTGTATGTGTGTAATTGTGTGTTTATGTGTGTGTGTTTATGTGTGTGGATGAATGTCATTACGCCCCAGCACTGTGGATATACATTCATAATGACACACCAAATGCCATTCTGCATACTGCAGCTGCCTGGCCAACCTCCCCTACTACCTAGCGCTCTATAAAACACATTGCCTTCAAACCCCCCGGGACAAGACTGACATACATGTCATTTTACATTCAAAATGATTACATTTCTGAGGCAGAGGTGTCAAGGAGAGAATGGGCTTCCTTCCTCCGAGGCTTAAAGTTGTTGGTTTTGCAACAGAGTCAAAGGGAAAATATTACCGAAACGTTTTTTGGTTCCAAATTCCACGTCAATCGTGTGCGGACGAGGCTCCAGCTAGTGAGTATTACCAGGTGTGCAAGGGCCCGAATCGAAGTAAACCTATTTTAAAACAAAAAGCCACCGCAGTGAATCTGAAAAAGAAACAAGTTTCTTTTTAATCTAACCTTACGGAAGAATGAGAAGCAGTGAAGTACAAGGTGTCCCACAGCTGCGCTGCTATATCCCAAATTAGCGTGGACCGCATCAAAAGCTGTCGTCTCTATTCCGGGGCAAGGGCGGGAAAATTATAGCCCTCCATTCTCCGCTCTAGTATTAAACCACAATTAGTGCAGCACTAAGTCAATGATGTCATCAACGAGGGACTTGAAAATAAGGGTCGCCTCACTTTATATTAACAGACGCAATTCTCACATTCAAGCCACTTGAGTTTCTGTTCCCTCTCTCGGTTGGCATCATTTAGCGCTGCACCTCAACCAAAACCTAGCTTCACTGGAAAGTTTCAGACTTCTCTTAACTGGCATGGAATGAGCATTGTTTAATTCATGCAGGCTAAAAAAGGGGGGGGGGGGGGGGAGAAACAAAAACCTCATGTGGCCTGATTTAGCTAAATTGACCATGGAATTTTTATTTTAAGGGACCAGAGTTTTCTCCTGACGGGAGAGGTCACCGAGGTAAGACAAGAAAAACTCCCGTTTGACCTCCAGCGACCTGAATGCAGACCGAGGACTAGGAGGAGGGGATGCCTGGCTCCTGTCTAAACACGAGACTGACCGTCTCCGTTGTCCGCCTCCCCCAATTATATTACACAAAAAATGACATGCAAATTCCTTTCATAGGCAATAATAATAATACAATTACTGTGCCTTAGTATAGATATTCTGATTGGCCCCACTCCCCAGCTTCTGTAGTCTCCAGGTGGCATGGTCCCATTTACCTATTTCCATGTGGGAGAGAACGGGACTAAGGGCTGAGACTTGAACACTGCTCGGCAATGGGGACGCTCACAGACACCACCCCTCCCCTCCCTCGCTTGGTAACGAGTGTGTGAATTATGCATGACAGCGGCTTCTTCCCACCAGCCGTAAGAGCAGACCACCCGCGAAACGCTAGTCCTCTTCATCGCGGCTTCACCTGAACACACACACATATACACACACACACACACACACACACACAGGATTGTACAGTACTTTCCAGTTGGGTTTAATTTTCCACCAAACTTCTGCTCTCAAACAGCTACTCTCACAGGTGCAGAGAGAAGAAAGGGACGGGGAGAACACATCTCTCAGGAAGTGGAACAGGAACATGGTTGGATGAAGCCCCTGAACTTAAAACAGTGGGGGGGGGGGGGTTGATCAAAAGAAAAGAGGCACACGGACTCCTCAATCAGCCAACAGGGCCAAGGAGAGAAGGGGGCGGGGGGTGCACTTTTAAATTGATCCCACCGAGACCCCCAAGGTTGCCCTTGCAGGACTTGCAGAGTAATAAAAAAAAATAAAAAATAAAAAGTAAAAAAAAGGGAAGACTGGGCCCGCGGAGCTGATGAACTGAAGAACTGAGACGGAGGAGAAAGAGAGAGTTTGGGGAGAGGCAATTTGAGGCAGATCAAGGGAGATGAGAGGGGGAGAGAGAGGGAGGGCTCGTTCTCTGAGGGCGCATCCAAGCCTCCCAGTACGCCAGCGCAGAGACACAACAGAGTCCTGGGGCTATCCACTATCAAGCCCGTGTTACACGTCTGATGACGGGATCCGCCAACCAGCCACGGCCGTATCTTTATCCTGCCTGGGTCCTGGCAGCCGAAGCTCTGGCTCGTTAGGTGCTGGACCGAGATCAGTCTCTGGGCCGGACCGGTGCTGTTACACGCAGCGTGTTGGAGCCTCAAAGGGGACAAAGCGCTATCAGAGCAGCCCAGGAATACTGTAGCCTGCCAGACACTCCATAGACCTGCCACCTGGCCAGTCGGAGAAAGCACGCACACACACACACACACAAAATAAGACTGTACACGTCAAACAGGGCTCTCTTTCCCAATTCAATTACATGGATGTCTCCGATGATTCAATATGACAACCTTCATGTTCTTCTCTCCATGTGTATTCTTCTACCTTTCCCTGGTCTACATGCCACACACTACTTGATGGTTTTAAATACATCGCTGCAGTGCTCCCTGACATGGCGCATTGCCTCCCAGGACAAAAAAGTCTCCTATAGGAGGTACCGCGAGGAGGCCCGCACGCCCGCGGCTCTCCCACGCACCTCAGTTGAATGCCTGGGTAAACTGACTGCTTTTTTGTAAGCCACAGGCCAGCCAAAGTGCTGTACATCATTGCCTCACATTCACCCAGTCACACACACCGATGGTGGCGTCTGCCGTGCAAGGCGCCACCCAACACATCGGGAGCAGTAAGGGTTAGGCGTCTTGCTCAGGGACACCGCAACACTTAGCCAGAAGTCAGAGGGTATTGAACCAGCGACTACTTGATTGCCAGACGACCTGCTCTACTCCCTGTGCCACTGTCGCCCTGGGTGAGCCAAAGACGGCCTAAGATAAACACGGTGTTTTGCAACGCGGCACCTGGTTAGGAGGAGACATTCAGAAAGACAAGGCAGGCTAATTGGTAGCCACTTAGGACTTCATACTGGCTAGTGACTTAGTGGCCTGTAAAGCAACAACCAAGCATGGTTAGCGAAGGTTTAGAGAAGCCATGCGGTGTTATGGTAGTGGTAGTGGTGTTTAGCAAATCGGACTATTATGAGCAACAGTGAGCCTACGCACTTTAATCCAGCCGTGATAGATAGCCACTGCTGAGCATGAATAATTTACAGCCCTCATAAATAATGAGATCTCTGCTAATATCATTAAAGCAGCCCTGTGGCTGACACGCCCACTTATCCACTTCTACCCTCCTCTCCTTATAACAAATGCTCAGAAATGTCCTCGCTATTCAACATCAATATTTTGACATTTCATTCAGCTGACTCTTCAGACCGAGCCATTTATTTAATTAGCTGAATTAAAATTGGCAGGAGAGGTTTGGTGGACGGGTCTAAATGGCCACAGGTAACCTTTCTGGGTGGACTGTGTATAGCGAATTGATTGCAGAGCGCAGACTCATCATGGGCGCTAATTTAGAGTGTGGGACCTAAGAACCTGTCTTTGTAACAGAAGGAAATGAGAGAGGGGGATTAGCTTGTCATTAGAATAAAAAGAGGGGAGAAGGAGAATCCATTTTAGGCTTTTAAAATGCGGACAAAACAGTTTGCCTTCCTCTCAACTCTTCCCACCCCACCTGGTGACAGCCCGATGCATAATATGCATGATATTGGGAAGGGGGTTTGTATGTTGCCAAATTATCTACTACTTTACCCAACAAGAGCCTAAATGTTACACTGACTAGTTCTAATTACTACGTCTTGTGTCTTAACGATGGAGACTAATTAGTGTACAGTAGGCCTAATAACCACTGCTCTCGTAAACAACAACGCATTGTGCGACAGCCTATTAATAGAAGTTTTTGTATCCCTGTGTTGTTTGCGTCACCATCCTCTGTCCCACCTGGCCCACACACAGGTGTGTGTTCATGACAGCAAGGGCCTTGAAAGGTTGGCCAGGAAGGCTGTGGGAGCAGGGGCCAGGAAGGAAGCCCTCCTTCCTGGTGCCGAGTGTCAGGCAGGGCAGGAAGGTGGGCTACCTCTCTGAGCTGTATCTGTGCACCTCCTCACCCCCCCCCCCCCGTGCCCGCTGCTTGGCCCAGGGCAGCCGGAGGACAGGAACCACGCTTTAATCTGTGCAACCCTATACTAAAAACACACATGCATTTGTGCAGACACACACACACACACACACACACACACGACCACTAAGCGCTAAGTAAACTTTGCGATCAACATGAACACACTGCAGTAAAAGGCTGCGTTAGCAGCGTGGATGCCCTAATGTTTCAGTGTTTTCAGGCAGGTTAAGCCAACAAAAGGTCCTCCTACAGTACATTGCAAGAGGGAAAAGCTGGCTGTGGGAACGCCGGGTGGCGTGTGGAAAATGTACCACTCACAAGGGATTCCTAAAGTACAGCTCAATAGCCAGGACGAGTCAAAGAGAACCCAGGGAGCACCGCTGTTCTCAGAGACGTCGCTGATACAGTGGCAAGAAAGCATAGTACGCAATCTTCATTAGGATTCTACTAAAATAGTCAGCAATACTGTACTCTTAGCTTGCCTACGAGATGGAAACATATTGTGCTAATTTGTCTTGTCTGAACAGTGCTCCGACAGGCCCATAGATGTTGACATCCCTTTAACATGAGGTGAGTCTGTTTAGCCTCCCCTCCAGTCGCTTGCGAGCTGTGGAGCCTGGAAATGATTAGGCCTGGGAGGGCAATTAGCCCGAGCATCACTGAGCTAAATATAGCCTAGCCTGGCCCAGCACTGCTCCTGGGTCACATCCACGCCGCAGCCTCCCTGCATGTTGGCCGAAATCTGGTTTTGCCTTTTTGACCAAAGCGATCGCTCTGCTGGCTCGGACAAGATAAGGATGCAACACAGCTGTTGATCGGTTGTCTCGGGAGAGGAAGGATAGAGTTGGACAGAGAGCCGTGGGATGATGAGGGAGAAAAAGAACAGACTGAGAAGTATGTATACGACACTACGATTCGTTGCAAGCTTCACAGCATTTCTTTGTTTTGACCCAGCGAACACAACTGGACTTAATAGACCCAATCTCACACTGCTTTACTCAATCAGATGGGCACTGCTTTCTTGCACTCCAAGCCTCAGCTCCAAAGCCCCGTTTCACAAGAAAAGCAATTTCGAACAACACTGGGTTTTTGGACGAGGCTGCTTTCCCATAGCCTCACACTTAGGAATGCTTTTCCCCAACACCCCCTAACCATTCCACTCCCTCATATCTCTCCCACCCCAAAAAGAAAATTGGAGATTGTATCTTTAAAAAACAGGAGGTTCGCCCACTCGTTCACCTGGGGAGAGCTCTGGGACTGCGCAGGCAGACTAGAAGGTTATGGGAGCCTGGGAATGTTTAACATCAAGAAAGCAATCAGAACGTAGCCCGAGCACTGGGAATTGGACAGGAAACATGGAGAGTAACCCCTTCCTGCCCGAGAGGAAAGAGAAGAGGAAGCTATTTGGGTGATGTGACTTATTCCTACAGTAATGCGTTAGGGAAACCTGTTGGCATTTATAGGCAAACTGGAGCAGAAAGTAAAATATCTGCATGGGGGTTTAACGCAGTGGAGCCGTTTCAGGTAGCAAGCTACACTGAACAGACTTTAACCTACATGAGCGTTTCTGTTCAATGGAGTGATGTCTAAACACCAGGGGGTGCTCTAATGGGGTGCAAAAAAAAAAGCAATAAGACAAGAGGAACCCTCTAATTCAACATAGGTTGTGTTAGAATTACCCCATCACTGAGCCTTTCTGCGGGCTTGAGTGAAGATGAAATAAAGAGGAAACACTCTGGCACTGCACTCAGCTCGGCACAAATTGCACAAGACAGTTCAGGAAACAGAGGTTTGCTTTGTACCCTGAGCAGGGAACACTTATCACCCGTAAGTCCTGCTGCAGTAAGCCAATTCCTACGCCGTCACATGACGGAGTCGAACACACAAACAAACACACAAGTGAAACAATCATATTACTCTACACAATTAGACTTTGAATAAATGTGGAGAGGCTTCTTTGCCGAGTACTACTAACCACAATGTTTATGTGGTCCAATAAAGAGCACTTTGCCCAAAGAACACTTTGCCCAAAGAACACTTAATAGTTTACTTTAAGAGGCAGCTCAGCAATGGGGCAGAGTACTGACAGATCCAACACAGCGGATGACAGCAAACTGGAGTCACAGACTAGAAAGACTGCAGAGAAATTGACCTCGAGATGCATCTCCACACATTTAATTTCCTCCACAGCGTGAAACGGCCCCACGGGAACAAATATTAGTTAAGGCTGTGCCCGTATCTCCCGAGTCCATAGCTCCGAGTCGGCAGTTCTGGAATACAAGTGGAAAATACCATCCATCATGATGAGAGAGGCTGCTTCGGCAGAGTGCGCCGGTGATAAAACTGCGGACATGCTCAATGCGCTGTTTATAAAATGTTTGTTAATCTATCATTTCCCACACGAGGAATGAGATAACAATACGGCTTGGCTTCCAGTCAGTGTGGCCGCGGCGAAGAGATCAAACCGTGTCCTTGGAGTGACATTACTTATCAAAATAGATTTGCTCGAGCTGAAATATGTATAGCGAATGCATTATGAACAGGCCTTCTGATGGGGCAGGGCAAGGGCCTTAACTCACCGTAACATTGACTTGCTCTTTTCAACTGACGTCCCTTGTGTGACCACACATGGGTAGGATAATGGGTAGGGATGGATCGGGACCGTTTAATCCCCTCCCTCTCAACGAATAAAGGGGATTTCCTTTGATGTTTCATTTGTACAGACAGTCAGTAGATTATGATCTTAATTACATTGTTAATTAGCTGTGATTCATTGGGACAAAGCTTTGCCCTATGAAAAGCTATTGGGAAGCTCTCGTGTCCTCTTCCCCATTTTGAAAGCACCAGGCCGGCACTCGTGACACTGATTTGCAAAGTCTGCCTCTGCTGAAGGTGGGCTTTTTTCCTCAAATGTCAGCAGAGCTGTGGCTCTCTAATTCCACTGCCTAAGGTAAGCAGAGTAGATCCCCTCCCCCCCCCCCAACCCAACTAAGTCCACAGCAGACCTACATTACAGAAACACATTCCACAGATTTATGTTTATCGTTTTCCAATGAAGGATAGGACAGCCCATAGCAGAGGCAACATCCTGCGTGCTCCGAGAAGTATGTGATAAATATGGCCGCTCCGCACACACGGCCTCAACCTGGCCAATCGATGGAGCATTTAGCTAATCAGTGGAGGAAGCGGAGACTGGCAGTAGCAGGCGTCAGATGAATGACGAAGAGTTTAATAGCAAGTGGACAAAACAACCTAGATGCGGGTTTTAGTTTTGTTTGGGGTTTTTCCTTCTTTTTTTAAACACGCCGCCTGCAGCCCTAACCTATTAAGGCGATACATCGTGCCGTAACCGCGGTAACTGCTCACCTAGAGGCCTTGGTATTGGAACAGGGTTTCAACTAAACAAGGTGTACTGTGATGCAAGGCTAGCTTGAGAGAGCGGCAGCGTGGCAACGGAAAGAAAAGCTAACGTCCAGCTAAGGCAGCTGCTTGCTATTACTCCCTCCAACCCCCCTCTGGCAGGAAATGAGCAATCATTTAGCACTGACAGGTACATGCTGAACCTCGCTATCGCCGCTCTGAAACCAAGCAATGGATTACAGCAGTTTAGCATTAACCTTAAATCCCACTAGTATGTATGCCAAGATTAGTCAGTTTCATACCTTTCTGACTGCAACGGTAAATGATGATGTAATATGGGCGTAGTGCGAATGAAGTGCTGTGTTTTTGTTTTTGTGTGCGTAAGAAAATGGGAGATTACTTTGTGTGTTAAAGTGCGTAGAAACCACGGGAAAGGTATGAAGCTAGCGCATGCAGATGTACACGTTAAGGTGATCCTCAGATCCTCCTCAAACATCTGAGGTGCATTTCTGGTTGTGAAAACAAGAAATGTAGAGGTCCCTGGTGAGCTGTAGCGGGCTTATTGAGTTCTGCTATTGAGGATGCTAATGTGCAGCCAGGTCAATATTTCACCGCGAACATTAGGAGATGAGTGTAGCCCCTAATGGCTTGGGAGACAAACCCAGTGCCTCCACAGACAAAATAATAACTGAGACAATAAAGGTGAGAGGGACAGAGAGCTGAACAGTCATGAACTCTGGAAATCCCCTTGACCAACATCCTAGGGTTTTTCCTGGCTCAAAATGAGGCGGAACCATCCCGATCATGTGCCGTTTTTCTCACAGGATTTTACGAGACTATGGTGTGTGGACCTCGGACCCTCTAGGGGGTTTAAAGTTAAATGCATCAATCTGGTGCACTTTGAGAGCAAAATTAAGAGGCTAGATCTATGAATAACTGTGTGCTCTTGTAAACAATTTTGTGCTCGAGTAAAAAAATGTATTGCCAGAAAATCAGTGTCACCCAAATTCAGTGCCAACACACTATGTCTGCCATCATAAATTAGTATAAAACGGGAGAATTCTCACTTTATAATGCTTTTAATACAGCTGTATCATCGACTGTCTGCTGAAAAACAAATGTGTTAGCTTACTTCCATAGTAAATAAATAATTCTAGCTTACTTCCATAGTTTAGCCTAGCAACAAGCTATTTAGACTGATATCATTGCTACTGATACTGCCCGACAGAATTTGACTCATTTCATTTTTAGCGACTAATTGTAGTTGTACAGGGTCAAATCCAAAACAAAGAGGTTGTGAATATTGGTGCTATAAACCCCATCTAATCCAGAGTCTTTTATGAAGACACCCACCTGAGTTTTGTCGAGAGCTGGAGGCAGCATGAAATTTGACAGCCTCATAATTCTCAATGCAGGAAAAACCCTTTTTCATATTAAAGCACTGATTTTAGCTTGTGAAAGGCTCAAAACAGTTCCAACCAGGTCTGCAACCCTGGTCCGACACCACATAAAGATTTTATTTCACGATTTCACAATATAAAAAAAAAATGTTTGTGTCATATAATTGCCAGTAGGAGGTGGGCGAAAAGGTCAAAATCTTCAATGAAAATATATGTAATTTTAAATTATGCAAACGCAATATACATATACGGTATAGCAAAATCTCCTACCGGTAGACAAATCTATATTGTCACACAGTATACTGCATCTCATTTAGGCCAACCCTAATTGTCAGAGGATTCTGGCCATATCATCTACCCTTAGGCAAATTGTCGGTTGAAAACGTGTTCAATATCTCGTGTCTGAAATCGTTGTGTGTGAACGGTGTAAAACTCAACTCCAACCCATAACCAAACTAAAGACCAAACGTTAAATTGGAAATCAAAACTCAATTCTACAATAAATACAATTCTGGAAATAAAAGCTATAAAACCAAAGCTACACAAAAAATGTTGCCAAATATCCATCAGTCTCACTTCTTCTCAACTGACACATGCGTGCGGGACATTAGGGATGTATGGTGAAGAAGATGGGTCGATTTCAGTGAGTTTAAGAATCAGGGCAAAAGAAAAACTGATCAGCAAAAATCCAGACCAGCGTCCAAACCTTGACCTCCAGCTCTACGCAACAAATATTACAGTTGCAAATAAATCTATGCCAATGGGGGTGCGGGATTAAAAGTCAGCAACCTACAAGGAGCTTGGGGTTAACCAAGGCAGTTAGCATCCTTGTTCTGTCTTTGACAGGCCCTCGGGCCCAGGAGCTATGTCTTCCCCAACAAATATGTTTTCCAAACCCAGATGTCTCATTACTGTAGAGTGAGTGGAGAGATGAGAGCCTATACATAGTATGCTACTGGGCCCCAGCGCTGCCTCCCTTCCAATTACGGAGACTTAGCCAAGCACATGTAGCACCATCCGGTGCTGCGACAGCCGTCGGTCTTACAACACGCTGGACAACCACATGTCATACATACAATACATCTCAGGGCCATCAGTGAAAGCACGCGAGGCTGGATAGGAAAGGAATCCTGAAGGAGCCATAGAAGTCTCCTTCTATAGGCAATTACACCTGCATGATGCAACCAATCCTCAGTACATTAAAAGAGTTTCGCTCAGCACCCATTAATCAAGCTATTAAGCCTGGCCCGGAGAAATTCCTGCTGCGTCATGCTTTGGCAAAGCCCGCCAGTCCCCTAACAACATCCTAGCATTCGGCCGTATACTAAAGCACGAAGGCCATCCCTAACAGTGTGGCAAGGCCCTCTTCTACTGCCTGCATCATTCACTTTTATTGGAAAAGGGTGGTGCGGGGTTTAACAAGACGTTTCACTCGTCAAGGGAGCCGGCATTACATAACCATAAAACATTGAGGTCCACAAATCACCAGCTGATTTTGTGACATATGCGAGGGCTGGGCCTGTTGTGCGGTCCACGGCATTGCCAACAAACAGCCTCTCTAAACTATATTTTTGTATTTATATATTTCAGTGAAGGAAGGAAAAACATTTCCTCCAAAAACAAGCCGTGAGTCTGCACAAGGTTTCAAGATTAATATTTGCTTCCACTGGACGGGGACAGATGATAGCAACGTATGGTCAACCGAATCTCTCTCTCTCTCACTCCGCACGGCGCTGGGTGAAAAGCCAAGCCAGCAGTCCTGCTGTGCACTCGACTGTGTCATTTTCCTGGGAGCCTGTGCCACAGCTGGACTGGCTCCACTGACCAGGGGCGTCTGTGGTCAAACTGCGCTATTTGGCCCACAGGCGCGGGGAGGCACTGCAGCGAGCAGGCGGAGAGCGGGCGGGCGGTCTCCGCCATGCCTGACTTGAAGCACCCACGTTAAGGGAACAACTGAGTAATGGCAGGGTAACCTGATCCAGGACTGGTGAGGGAGTGGGTGCAGCCCTGACGCCTAAATCATAGCTGTGGGATAAAGAGGGAGATGGAGAGAGACACTTGCACACTGTTTATGAGATAGACCAAGGGAAAGCAAAGGGGGGGGGGGGGGGGGTAGGATGAAAAAGCTGGACGGGGTTGTGGGGGGCGGAAAAAGGCGGACTCTCCGCAGCCACTCGTTCA
>JAOEHI010053682.1:0-14904 GCA_025447815.1 Percopsis transmontana | reverse complement strand
TGTGTGTGAGAGAGAGTGAGAGAGAGACAGAGAGAAAGAGAGAGAGAGAGAGAGAGAGAGAGAGAGAGAGAGAGAGATGAGAGGGGAATCATTGATGCAGTTTTCAATCTTGATGCAATCTTGATAAATGATGACTTTATTTTAGATTTTTTGTTAGAGCCCTACCTGCTACCCATAAAGGGACGGTACAAGAACGATCTCCGACCATTCACATGTGCGTACCTATAGTATGAACATATAACCATCATGCATTCACATCCCTTTCAAATCCCACCCTCATATCTGTTAAAAAATGATTACGCGGCATTCAATGAACATGTTGGCAAGACCAACCAGTAAAATAGATTATATCTAATCCATCATCCTAAATCCATCATTCTGTGCATAAGCGTCCATTTGTATTGGTCTGTGTGCCTGTGTGTTAAAGGAAAAATGTAGTATTATTCATATTAATATTATTAATATTATCATTATTATTATTATGTGTGTGCATTAATTGTATGTTTAAAATCTTCAGGACGCTTGTATTGAATGGCCAAATACAAGCGTCCTATACTTGAAATGTAATCAAGTATAGAGAACACATTTTCAGAGCAGAACATAATCTAGCGCAAGAAAAAAAACGAGCACGAAGAGTACACATATTGCAAAGAGTACACATATTGCAAAGAGTTCTCCCTCTCTCTATCCCTCTCTTTCTCTCTCTCCCCCCCTCTCTCACTCTCCCTCTCTCTCTCTCGCTCTCTCTCTATCTCTCACTGTCGCAATCTCACACAAGATCTCCTTTCTTCTTTAACCTCAAATATTCTTTTTGCATTTCCCTCTAACCACTTTAAACGACAAAGCTATACATAGAAAGTGTTGTTTATTCCGGGAGATAAAAGCCATCACTTCTTCAAATACACAACATGGTAAATAAGATCTGCGGCTGCTCAAATGTGCTGCACTGTACAGCAGCAGCGCAAGGTGAAGCATATGCGTGACTCCACATAGTGACAACAGGAATTATCCATTCGCTCAATGCTCAATGAATTGCAGCTGGAGGCATAGGTGTATTTGCAGTTGAGGTGAAGGGAAACAAAGCACGAAACAAAGAAGAGAAACAATGTTGGATGCACTGTCAACCAATAGTGTGTGGCAAAAAAACAACACAAGATGGGTACAACTAGGTATCTCAGTAGGGGCTGAACATATTCATCAAACTCCTACTGTTGTTGTCACATATATTCATCTGATCAGCGGTCTACCTGCGATAAAACATCAGCTTCATCACAACTACAATAACACAATATGGCCCTGCTAGGAAAGGCAACATAACGTGCTTAGCAGGCGGTACTTGACAGTAACCTGTAGGGCAATGCAGAGGTTGTGAGTTCAAGCCTTCCCTGGAGCAGATACTGTGTATGCAAAATTTCAGAAGCATAAACACAAGCATATCAGTGCTATGTGAGGTACTATAATAAATTCCATGTTTTTGTGATGATAGAGTTGGCAATTCCATATCGAAGTCCACGTGCAGCATCTGTATGAAGCTCCTACAGACTTGCAATGGAGCAACAACTTTTGTTGAAACGAAATCTTATTGTTTATAAACAGAGGTTTTAGTGCAACTGATAGATAAAAGTAGCTCTGGCTTTGTGAACGCCTTGACGGATGTGTGACTGTTAACTAGAATGTTCTGGTGCCAACTCCTTCCGTAAGCGATGCAGTGCATATCTGGAATTGCTACTAACCAGTAGGATAGATGCATCGTTTACTGGTCGCTGTGCCTTCCAGCTGGGTGTGGGTGCGTGTTTGCAAACCTTTTCTACGTTCGAGTCTGTGTCTACTTGCTCTTGAAGAGAGAATGGTGATGCCAGGCCATGGTATCCCTAGGTTAGGGTTTCTATTAAGTAATCATATCTGTGTTCTAATCATAGCCATTAACTAATATTACATGTAGTAATGTATTATCAGACTGAACTGAAAACATATCAGACGGTTTTAATAATATCTTCATTACAACAGGCTTATAGAATAATAGTTTGTTAATTGTAGCCTGTGCCTTGGTTTACATTAGTTATTTGTTTTCATCAGTTTTAGCTCATTTATTTATTTAGATTTTATTTCTTGATGTATTATTATATTATTAGTATTATTTACTTTAATTGGCTTGATCATTGCATAATTTGCATAATCTCTCCTCTCATCCTTCCCCATAATTTTACTTACTATTTAACTGTTCTATTGCTTTTAATAGTATAGAGTATTCTGCTTTGTTCTGACTGTAATCTCTGATTTTAAAGGTATAAATTAAGTTGATTATTATCATTATTATTATTATTATTGTAATATTATTGTATTATTGTAATTTTATCTCCTGGCCTACAAGATGCTCTGGCCTACAATATACCTTTATTATATTATATAAAATAATATAATACAGATCATTCTTTTAATTATTAGACATCATGATATAATTTTAATTTGCTTGAGGATCATCAAGCCTCTTATAGTTTTTAGGTGTTCCCTTTGATGTTCTATTGCCTTGCTCAAGTGTGTGCAACATGAAAGTACAACATAAATGTTAAAGTTGTCCTGGAAATGTCTCGCAATACAAATGATTCCCATTTGCTAAACCCGTGAAAAGAAACAAGCCCTTTTTGATTTTTTTTCCTCTGTGGCACTATTTGAGCCCTGCCATGACTGGTTAAATGTGCCCTGCAGCCCACATTACAGCTCTTGGTTTGGATTTAACATCAAAGATGGATATGTGAAGGAAATTCTAGCCCTTCCTTTGTGGCATTAACAGTTTAAGAAATTCAACTGCTGTGTGAAGGCAGGAAGTAATGTCTCGTAGTGCCTTGAACAATAAAGCACAGATGCATATACTGTACCTGTCGGGCTTGTACAGATTAGCAGCTCCTAGTGATCATAAAATGAAAGACTTCATCTTCACTTATTATACTTTTTTTTTTTTTATTATATATTTTTTTTTATTGTATATTATATATTATAATAACAATTAGTATGTACATTTTGTAAAGTCAATCAGTATGCCTAAGATAAGCTTCTATGCCGAAGTCAAGTTGCCATTTATTATAAGGAAAACCTTTTCTTTACTTTTTGTCAAATCTGGACCATTTACCGTTCCTGAAGTGAACCAAACCATGCATTTTACAAATCAGGGCATCACTGCTGAAGCACACGTATTCTGTTAATTTACAGTAAAGCCTTAATTTATCAACAGCTATTACAACAATGATTTAAAGGCAAGACCCAGGTGGAATGTCATTCCACAGCGGCCTAGGATATGATATTAACAGTTAAGAACTAGGCTATAAGGCCTGCACCAGCAAATACAGTCGAGTAATTATTCTGCACTGAAAATGTAAATTCGGTCACATTCAATTTGTCTGCGCAGGTTGGTACCCTGCGCAGAAAGGGGGCTGTTGCTCATAGTCCAGGCCAGCCTATACAGTAGATTAATGACAATGGACTGTCACAGTTTCTCAAAATAATTGCAACCACATGCAGTGTAAGTTTCTTATGTCTGCACCCTGTTACCTAAGGCCTACAAAATACATTTGCTTTACTCTATTCCAGCATGTGGTTTGATACCATTGCCCTACTCAATAATTCAACACAATACCTTTTTTCTCCGTTATAGGTGATAGCTGTTTGCCAATGGTCATTATTATCCTCATTGTCATCATCACAAAATATTTCACATGTCAACATTTAAATCCTGTGTGTCCATTTCTTATAGATCCATTAACAGATTGTGTCAATCCCAAAATCCCGTTAGTTTTACGAACGTTCCATTGAATTTTGAAAAACCTGGCGGACAGCTGAAGCTGACAGCCAAATACTTGTGAGAGGCATACAGTATATCAGTGAGGGATGATAATATTTTTTTTCAACTGATCCATTGTCATTTTTTGTTATCTCAGATTTCCAAATGGACATACATGTATAGTTTTATATTGAATGGCTGCGAGCTACAACTTGCCTTTTATGAATTTAGCATTTGATAGCTGATCTGGCTGAGGGAAGCAACAAACATGACAGCTCAGGGGGACACAATATTTTAGCCTGTCCAGACTTGTGAACCTGCATGTCATAAGCGTGCATGTGGAAGAATATAACTCGAGATATAGCGACATGACTATGTTTCTGACAAACAAACATAGACATTCAACTGTGCTGCCTCCCATTCAATAATTTACTGTATGGGAAATGCAATAAGACACAGATTTTTTGTTCATCATTCAATGCAAAACCAATATGGCTGCCATTTTTGTTTTGGAGGAGATTTATTTGATAATTTAGCTTCCAGGATGTTTGTGTAACGCTGCGTTGTTGGGGGGTGAGTGTAGGGGCGAGCCAGAGAGAACACGAAGACAGCCAAAAGAACAGTGTACGCGTGAAGCATAGTTTAATGCCCAAATACAGAAACACACAGTACAGTTACTGCTAATGACAGTAAAACTAAATAGTGTCCGAAATGAAGGCTAAGGAGGCGCACATAAAATTATGTTATTATTCTACACACACATACACAAGGTTGTGAACACAGCTATGCCAGCTGCAGGTTTGTTGTCAAATGTCCTTAGATGCCTACAGCAGCTTTATATGTCAGCCTAGACAGTATTCTCACCATGACCACAAGAACACATGTATGAAAATGGTCCCAAACGTTGCAAACAAACCAAACACACGTACGTACTGTACACGCACACATAAACAATATGTGAGCACATTTACACACACACACACACACACACACACACACACACACACACACACACACACACACACACACACAGAGGAAGTTAGGAAATGGGCTTCAAATCAACATTGGAAAAATAATAAAAATGTTTCTGACAATGCCATTTAACTGCTAGGAATCAATATCATAATAACTGTGAAGGAACATAATGCATTAAAGGGTTGAAAACATATTGTAAATACCCCTAAATGCCTTTTTTATAGACAGACCTGTCCATTAGCAAGAAAATGGAAATTATATTTGTATGTAATAAAAAAGCAATATTGCAGAAGGCAAAACTCCATTTAGGATTGGCTGTCAATATTTCAATCAGCACTTTAAACCCAATACCCATTATGTCCAACAGCTATGCTTTGAAGAGATGTGACATGTCAATTAGTGGGTTCATTAGAACGTACCCTTAAAACAATAAAAAAAAACTCTCTGGCCATTACACTGCAGTGACTGCAAAACACTTCTGATGATAAAACACTAAAGCATTTGCTAAAACAGGAGGTCATTTACCTTTAGGAAGCATTGTCATAAGCGATATTATAGCTTGGTAAGACCATGCTGATAATGCAAACTCCACGATTTGTTCAGCTCTGCGCAACAGTCTGTAAACATTCAAAGTAATTTGTAACAGCTATCAATCATAACGTTATAGGAGGTGATAGGACCACCTTCAACTAGGGGTGACCCCGAATAGTCTACTTTTCGACGATTCGATCTAAGGAGCCTGATTCTCACAGTCGTATCATCGCAAAAGGTGGTTATGAAACAAGGATCATTCCTTTCCGGATATATGGGGGTGCTGAATGCCTGATTTTACATTGAATTGCTTGGTTTCTCTCAATAAATCATGCTATATAGCCTATTTTGGTATGAATGTCAGCCTATTTATGGTAATAAAAATATGAAAATAACTGTGCTTTTAATCAATCTCCTTACTGTGCGTGAATAAATCACCATGACAGAGACATTAAATGGGTTGAACCAATCATAACGAACCATTGATGTCACATGACAATACCGGAACAACTATGGAGTATTCTGCAGAAGCCGGAAAAAAGTTTTATAAAAGCCACAAACACTGCAGAATTAAGAAAACATATGGTAAAGTATTGCTGCAAACCTCGGATATAAATAAATTAAGTAAACATTAACCATTTTATTACAGTTAACGAGATTGTGTTAGCATTACTGTACAAGGCATCCTACTATCGGTCAGACAGTTTTCCCCCTCATGATCAGTCGACTATAGGCAAAAAAAGTAAATTCTTAGTCAGGGACACCCCTACCATCAACTAATCAGAACAACAAACATTTGACAGTTTTAAACACAGGTACTCGTAGACAATTGGACCGCCATTGACCAATCAGATAAAGATTTTCCACACATGCACACACATGGTTCTGACAAACGGTTTTCAATTGAGGGTTCCCAGACTGACACGAAAAGCAGTCATAGTCATAGACCTTAAAACATTTTAACATTTGCCCTTTTATGGACACGTGTTGGGAGTTTTTAAATTATTAATTTTCCCCGCCAATGATTACACCATTATAAGGATGCAATCACTTGAGTGATCTGCAATTAAACGACATGTTGCGGGGTGAGCAGAGCTTTATCCAATTAGAATTCAGAAAATTCAGGCCTGCATGGAGAGAGGAGCATTCAGCACACTGCAAAGTAGTCCTGTAGGAGTGTCTACCCTCCAGCACCTGGAGAGAGGAAAAGGAGGCCACTATGTCTGAGACTGGAGCGTTCTCTTGGAGGTGATTACATGCATGCCTACTCTCTTTCGTCTGTCATCCTCGTCCCTGCCTGTCCTCTGCTTCTCTCATCCAGTTCACTGTTCGTTTTGGAACAGAGACACTGTCCTGCAATTGTTTTCCATGACAGTAAACAGACAAAAGGGGAACAGACCGGGATTTTAAGACTTTTGGCAAGTCTTAAAATCCCTGCAGACAACTTTTTACTTAACTTAAAGGCCCAATTCCGTCACTTCTTCGCTTAAGATGAGTATTACACCAACACAACACTACAGCTGTCAGCAGTCGCAAAACCATTCAGCCACCAGCCCCAGTCTCACTTACCACGCATTCATTTTCTGCACCGGATCTCATAGAGATTGATAGCTACCAGTGTCCGGTCTACATCAATGTCGCTCGTAGGGATTTTCCTTCTCACCAACAGCAGAATGAGTGATTTCAAAGTGTTGCTCGGGCCCCTTCCTCGGACCCTCGCCTCAGCATGTCTGAATAAAACTATTACAGTGGATCCCAGTTACAGGATTAAAAAGTAATTTGTTTTATGACACAAAATATAGCCTGAGTTGCTGGTCCCAAGCCTCTAATACGGTCCTAGGAAAGCTCCGTCAAAAATGACGCTTTAATCGCTCTGACTCCTCCACATCCCAGTACAGGAAAACATTAAATAAACATGTGTGCGGTGTTTACATTACTGTAGACGTCATTATTTTGCATTGTGGGGCGGAACACCAAGCGGGCGGAACACCGAGCGGGAGCTCTAATAGGAGTTATCAAAGAACACAGAGATTTTAGCGTAGCTATGGGAAAAGCAAGGCTTCTAGGGCTTTTATCCAACACTACGTAGCACATTGTATTATACAAACTCACCTCACGGTGATCATTTAATGCAACAATCTTGTCCGTAGGAGCTTTTGATAGAAGCAAATCAAAGAACTGTTCAGGACACAGTTACAGTAGTGCGTGAAGTAAAAAAAATAGGCCAGCAAAATATGGGCAGCTTAGTCCTATATAGCAAACAATCTATTATCCTAAACCTATGAACTCACTAATCAATCCATTGCTCAGAGTCAAGCCTGAAATGATCTGATTTTTACTATACTGGTCTCTTGAATCAATGTTAGTTCTGACGAGGTCTGGCACTGCCAAATCCCTCAATGAATCCCCATTCAAGCCTCCCTGGGGCGTTCTTTGTTCTGGGATAATAAAAAAAAAGAAGACCTTTCTCCTCACCTCTCAGTGTTAACAACATCCTACAGGCGTGCAATGGCCGTTTTTAACATTTTTCTTCCTGATGGAGTGGGAGGATATATTTTCTTCATTCTAATATACAGTACTGTTGTAATACACTCAAAGTGGCAAGAGTACAGGCTGATAAACACATTCACACCCACTAGACAGACCTCACAAAGACAACCCCAGACTTCAAAGATGTGTACATGGTAATCTGCGTTAAATTGATGTTTCTAGGCCTCTATCGTGGCTCTGATCGACAACTGAGCCGACTTAAATTGTGGCTGAAAAAAAAAATGCTATCAGTAGATAATTACTGCGTCTGCATCACTTTCTCCATTCCGTCCCCCATCACATGCAGAGGCCGGTGAATAAACACAATTGCATGAATAAATAATGACCCCCTCAATCCTCTTAAGGCCTCTGAATAGTGAGGGGGAAAAGACAAAAGTTTGCTTTTGGTGTTTGAGAGCAAGCGGAGCCTGAAATTGTAAGGAACTCATTAGGCTACATGTGGCTTGCCCGGGGCCTCGCTGAACAAAGATGGCAGCCTCCCATATTGCCGCTCCTCTGAGCGTTCTCGGCCCAGCCTAATAAAATGCTAAAATATACCCTGAAGATGCAGCTACATCTCCAATCAAAGATAATAAAAAGCTCAAACCTGCCACGAAGCTGCCTTGAAAAAGTTTCAAGAAATTCCTTTGTATCTTCTAAACACTGGAATTTGATGATGGAGCGAGAGGGCCACCACTTGCTTAACTTGTGCATCTTCACTACTGTATGGCAGCAACATCTTTTTTTGTATGTTAAAGCAGCAAGCCTCTGTCATAAAGTTATGTTTGCTTGTTAGCTTCGTTAAAAGATGAAAGCTTGCTAGTTCAGATGCTCTACTTGTCAGTGCTTAAGAACTCTGCTGTGCTTACCTCCAGCTTCCACAGAAGACAGACAGTTCAATCTGAAATACATGCTGTCAAGAGCCTTCCATTTGAGTGTGGTTCGTTACTCATATTATGGTCAAATTAAAGACAAGCCGATAACAAAGTGGCAGCAAAGGGTTAGTTTACAATGGGTTGCCAGTATTTAGAATTTACTTGGAATCAGCGATGCAGTCCTCACTGGGACATTAAGGCTGGACCCAAACTTTTATCAGCATATCAGTATTCAACAAAAAGTATGAGATTTTAAATATATAAGGTAACTGTTACAGACAGAAAATTACAGTTTTTGAAGCTTGTAATGTATAAGGAATATAAATTTGTTTGAAATGTATTTCCATAGAGAATGAGGCTAAGGTTGAGTGAAGTACACAGAAAGGTCTAACAATCGGAGATGGAAACTCAAACAGCTTGTCTTTGATATTCAGCCACGAGAACAAAATTGGAAAAAAAAATGTTTTACACAAATGTCTTCTATTGGCATTTGTTAAAAATTAGCATAACACAAATTCCAGTTCAATAGCTAATCCTAGATAGGAATGACTATTTGTTTTAATGTTGTAATGGTGCCTCTGTATTTACAGTAATAGTAATCCCTTTGAAGCTACCTATTCTTTATACAGTATACACCTGCCCATCCATAGCAGCACACAATACTGTGCTAAATGTAGCTTAACACATGACTCTAAAGACCCAATTAGCCAATCATATTCACAAATATAAAAGAATAGTTTGACATGAACTTTCTGAAATGTTATTGAATAAAAAATGAAGTATGAATGCAGTATTGTCAATTTTTAATGCTGCAGGCAGCTAATGGAAAATTCATTTTAAGTAAGAAAGAAAGAAAGAAGTTATGTGAACTGCGTTCTCCTGGTTCTCAAAAATCATAAAGAATTGAAAATTGCATTAAGTGGAAACAGCCTTCCTGACATTAGTCACGAGGGTCATGTGGATAATATGTCAGATGTGAATACGCAATCTGCTTCCATTTAATTAAAATCACAGTTTATGTTTATATGGACAAGAAACTATAAAAAGTTCAGGTGTGACCATCACATGAGCACACCAAGCAGCAAAACGCATCTCCACTATCGTTCATATTCAACTGCCAGCGTTGCATCAAAGGCTCCGATGCTGAAGGACTATTTTCAGTGTCTATTTTTGAGACAACGTGCTGGCTTATCTCACACAACTGCTGTTTGACGCATCATATTAGGATAGTAGTTATGGATCGACATTGGGAATTTGATGTGGTGCAGGCATTTAGGGCACAGTTTCACACACACACACACTATCATTGAAACACCATTAGTTCTGCAGCTAGCTATCAGTCAGCTTAAATCATTTAAATGAAGTGTGTCCAGGCTTAAATTTCTTGGTATTTCACTAGCATTAAGTTTTGATGACAATGGGGATGTAGCTCGGGTTTGACCTGCTTTAAAAGCCGGCATTTCAGGGCCAGTGTTTCCAATGTGACAGCAATACTTTTTGGGAATCTAAGAAGGGGGCAAAATCCCAAGCTATTTTTTTCTTCATGCACGCACTGTGAAATGTCACTGTGCTTAGCTGTTCTCACTCCAGCAAGAACTTGAGCTGTCCAGCACAACACAGGTTTAGAATTGTAAGGTATGTTTGTAAAAAAGACATTATTTAAGAGCATTTATTCTATTGTGCATCTTCCAGTAGCCTACCATAAACAAAAGGGGTGCAATACAAGCAATGTTAGCACAAGACCCAGACATATTTATAGACCAATTCTCTTTCATTAAGATACATTTAATTAGCCAGTTCAATGTTTTTTCCAAATAAAAATTATTCCGCACATGGTTAAAGAGCCCAAATGGTACCAAATGATACTAACAACGCAAATATTTTCTCATTTAACAGCATCTTGACATACAATCACAAATGTTCAAGGCCCCATATTAAATATAACTTTTTTTTAAAATCTTTAAGTAAATGATTCAGGATAATGTAGCCGCTGAGGAATGTATTTTCTGAACCCCTCAATTCAAGTGTTAGACGCCCGTAAGGAGAATTGTTGGACAATCAGCCGTCAGCTGAAGATCACGACATCAAGGTACGTACATGGATTACCATTCCTAGTATTGTAATTCTTTACTAATACTAATAATTATGGAAATGAAATCAACAGTACATTTGATATTCTATATTAAGTTTGAGCCTCCCTTTACACGGGAATGGGTCTTACAAAGACGGCAAGCGTAATCAACAGACATTTTGCCTAAACTCGATATATACTGCGTGTTGGGTAGTTTACATTACTACACCTGTTTCCGTCTGCGTTCTAGCTAACATTACACATTCTGATTGGTTAAGATAAAGATACAGTAGTCCAATTGTGTTTAAGGAAGTTATTAGCACCACTTTTATGACAAATGCATTTGAATTGAGGGGTTCCAGACTGATACCCGCGGCGAAGTCAAACTGGAGTTTGTGAGACAACCCTGATCTTTAAGCATTTCCCCCTAAGAGCTGAAATCTTTTTCTTTCATGCACGGTAAGTTTTCCAGTGTATTTGTATTAGAGACTGACATAAAAGCGGTGACACTAATGAAGGAAATCTCAGCATGGAATTGATTGCCTTCCCCTCATTCCAGGGAAACTGCTCATTAGGATCTTTGTTTCTAAATAGCAGCAGTAGCTCTATCAAAACTATAAAACATCTTCAAAATTGTTAACCGGTCTTTTACCATTGCATGAAGTGTATGCATGTGTGGTACATACAGTAAAACTAAGATGAACATAGTAGGCTGACCACTAGTGTTCACAATTAATGAACCATGCCATTGCTCAGGGATCCATCTTCCTTTGGTTGCTCTAAAAATGGCCAAGATTTAGGGATGTACGTATGAGGGTGCAATCCCAGGAAAATGAAACATGAAGTACATCATGTACAGACAAACAAGAGTAACTGTGTGTGTGTTAAATCACGTGGCTCTTGCTGAAAGGGGGATAGAAGTCATGAGACTGGGCTTGGATAATCCTCCATTAGGGGACAGCTCATCCTGGAGTGTGTTGTGCTAGGAGCTGCCATGGGGCCTATGAGCCTCGGTGGTAAGATGGGCCCCGATGCACTGTTGGTTCAGACAGAGGCACTGGCAGGGAATGGGCATGGAGCTCTGCAGATAACAGCCCAAAACTGTCCACCAGGGCCGTTAAAACCCTGCAAATTAGCCTGCAAATGAGCCAGAGAATATCTCTACTAATCCATGATCTGAGCAGGGTTTCTGCCAAAAAAGTAAACAAATAAATAACTTCACAAGATATACTGGGAGAGGAAATGAGCTGGGAAACCACTATCAGTGTCTTTGAAGTCTAACTAAATTTGTCGTAATAATTTTACTGCTGTGATGCTTGCAACCATTTCAGAACAAGCTTCAATGTTGAGCTCTATGTGGACGCAATAACATTACAGAACCCAAACCTTCAACCATTAGACAAAACATTGTCACAGACTCTTAGCTTCTAATCAATTGTTACAATTGTTATTGTTTAATAAAACTGTATGCTTGTTTCTATAGCATACTTTACGTGCAAGTGTTTAATTTCTAATTTCATTTCTATAGTTGTTTGTCAGCTGTGATCTTGAAAAAAAGGCATACACTTTGCACAAGGACAAAATTTCTTATATAAATTCTTGTAAAAAAGAACAATATTTGTTTTTTATTATAATTATTTATAATTATGAATACTTAGCAGTAGAGAACCCTATTTACGCATAACAAAGTCTAAATTACTGTATATACATCCAATGTGTCATTGGACAGCTTGAGTGGGCTTGAGATTCTGATTTCCATTATCGTTATTTTCAGACAGTTACATCATTTTGTTTGGTTATTATGTTAGTCATAACTGTAAAACCAGAAGCTCCAGTTCCAGTTGTGTTTATCCTTCAGTTTTTGAAAAATATTGTGATCTAAGAAAATGATTGAAATACTGTAAATGATGGTGAGAGATTTAAAACTAGATATAGACATCATACTACATCATTTGTTTTGCGTGAAACCACAGTGCACAATGATTTATTTTTCTCAATTGTCTTATTATACAATATGTTCCTCTATGTCCCTCACCAAAATACATGTGTGATTAGAGCATGTATATTTATGGTGTTTGTGTGTGTGTGTGTGTGTGTTTGTGTGTGTGTTTGTGTGTGTGTGTGTGTGTGTGTGTGTTTGTGCTGGTGTGCTTGCCATTGCTCCTCCAAGGTCACAT
The DNA here is from genome assembly GCA_025447815.1 of Percopsis transmontana. Classification (NCBI taxonomy): domain Eukaryota; kingdom Metazoa; phylum Chordata; class Actinopteri; order Percopsiformes; family Percopsidae; genus Percopsis; species Percopsis transmontana. The sequence goes on along the minus strand of JAOEHI010053682.1, from coordinate 1,971 downwards.
TAAGAAACCCTATCTCTGCGGTCCTACCACACTGCTGTAAAACATGCCCTTATGAAACCAGCCCTGTAATACAGGAAGTGTTTCTTCTAATTGTAAGTCTTATTTCACTTCGTCCCACAGGCTCCTAATGTGGTGGCAAAGCTCCAGGGAATCGGTTCAAAGAACAAGCGGAAATAAAATGCAACATTAAATGCAAAGCACGCATCAATGAATTCTGCTTATTCACCTCGGGAGGGGTGTGGCAATCACCAGTCGCGTCTCTGTGCAAATGAACTAAGGGTTCAAGGTTTGCCGACTTGCATAAAAACCTTAAATTGCACAAATTCCTGCTTGCTCCTGGAATCTTCAAGCTGTGGATAGATTTCTGAACTGACTGCTATTGATATTCATATGTCATGACTGATGTCAAGTGTTGCACGTAATCATCCTAGATCTCAAATTTAGCCGTCCTTAGGGCAGTGTATCGGCTATGTTTTCGTGATATTTGTAAACTCCCTTTTTTAGTTTATGAGGATTAATTATAGCTCCGCACTGCTGGTGTCATTACGAGAAAGGCTAGCACTAAGGGGTAATTTCCTCTCAATAAGCACACTGAATAATCACCCATGCTTCATATGAGCAAGATAGATTAGGCTAGGGCTACGGATAAACAGAAATAGAACTTACTGTATTTTACTGTATTCCATACATGTTATTACATGCTTTCTGTTACTCCTTGTGTGGGGATATCCTGGAAAATGCGATGATTCATCAATCAAATGTTTCCTACTGATTTTAGAAAAATATTAAGAATTAATTAAAGTCCATCCTCTCAGCTCTCACTATTAACATGCTTTGTAGAATATCCGATGTGGTACAGTTTTTCGACAGTCATGTCAAACATGGACTTATATTGTGTATTCGGAGCAAGGATTTAGCTAGCTGTGCTGCTATCCGCTCCTGAAAAAGATTTGATTTGATATAGTACACGTCAACCTATTGGGGTTGTGACATATTTCCACGTGGGATAACTTCCCCTTGTGGACCACCTTCAACAAAACAAGTTACCAAAGAGCTTTTAACCTCAATTTTTCAGCAGTTCAAAGTTCCCTCTGTGTCTCGCACCTTGTAAGTGGCATCTGATACAGCTAGCAAGGGAACAGACCAAGCAATGTTCACAGAGGAATTTGCAGTTTGTAAAAAAGTTGTATTTTTGTGATGCTATTTATGAATATTAAAATTAGTCAGAAAGTCTAAAAATGTAGCCTAATAATAATAATAAATAGCATCATCATTATAGCATCATAATTAATGTATTGATGTGTACAAATTTATCTAGACACTTGAATGTAACAATTGCTAAAACGGGCAGCGCATGGTAAATGTATTCAATCTGGACACTTGTTTAACAAGACAACATCAATAAATATTACTCTTAAACATAAACTAAAAGCCTGATCACATGAGCATACAGTATTAGTTGATGTGTGCCTTGAAGGTGAAAATTCTGATCGATGTCTTAGGTTTAATCCTGCAGGACAAAGACGAACTATACCAAGAAACCAGTCCATCATTCATCGACCCTTCTTTCCTAACTTCAAACCATTAGTCAATGGAGTGTCTCTCCTCTCTTCAAAAGAGTTCCATCTGCATGCTTGTCTGGTTGATCAACCCCAGTCAAGAATCATATGCAAACGCATGGACACAGAAAATGTTCTAAAATTCTTATGGAATCAGAAGACAGTACTGCAGTTTGATCTTTACCAAACCATTCAGTCATGACTTACACATTTAATTTTAATTTTAATATTTACTCTTAATACATTTAAAAGAAAAGGTAGCGATCATGCAGTAGATACACAGTGAAGCACTTTCACTAATAAGATTTAACCTTGAGTTCCTAGAGGCACTGCCTGTAGCATTTCTTATGGCTAAACATCTAGACAGTTATGTAAAGGGAATGCCTATTTAACCACAGTAGACGTATATATA
>JAOEHI010053681.1:0-14904 GCA_025447815.1 Percopsis transmontana | reverse complement strand
TGTTCCACTGTAAGTGGATATATGCTCTTTTGCCCAGGGACAATGAATCTAACAATGTACTGTAACGCATGCCCTTAATTTAAATAGATTTCATTTCCTTTTTCATATTGATATTAATAAGATATAATGGAGTGGATCCCGTGACCCACCCCTTATATAAGGAGTCATTCTCCCACCTGCGGTGCTGGACAGCTGCACAGAGACAGCTCCGTCCAGGGGCTTCTGCTTCTTGTCTCTGTCTCTGTCCCTGCGTCGGTGGCAGTGGTGGTGGTGATGATGGTTGGGAGCTCTGTCCGAGCCCGGCACCTGCCCTGGGCCCGGCCGCTCAAGCCAATAGTCCCTCAAGCTCGCCTCCCGGGGGCGCTGGGGAGTTAAGGAGGACGCAGAGCGCCTGATGGGGCTGAGGTCGACGATTGGCTGGATGACAAGTAGAGAGGGATTTAAGGTTAGAAGTGTAAAGGATGACTAGCGGGGGCTGGATGTGATGGGGACACCCAGACGACGATCAGAGGAGCAACAGACTAATCACGACACGTAAATGACACTACTGGTGGACACCACGCTTTTGGCTCGAGACCCGTGTTCGACCTGTTCTATACACAGACGCCAAAAAGTTGAAAGTGAATGAAAAACAAAACAGAAATATCCAGACACATACTTGTCCATTGTTAATTCATGTTGTGCTAATGGTTAACACTAGTACAAAACAAATCCAATATTCTAAGCTAGCAGGGGTTTCTGCTACTAAGAATAGGCCGGGTGTCGACGTTGTCATATTTTAGCGTTTATTCGCTCATTTATTCTCCACTTATTCACATTTTTTCCAGGAATCTACTTATAACACATGTATAAATCCACTCTCTGTAATAATGACACTGTCTCTACCACATCCAGTTCTTTTGTGACTGACCAACTGCAGCTACCAGGGCTAGTGTGTCTGGTGTGAGCTGAAGGAGCTGAAGGAACAGCTAAGCAGTTACGCCACCTGCTGGTTACAGCCTGGCCCATGCGCTAATTGAGGATTTCAGCTCATTCTACATGATTTGCAAAATGTACAGCACCATTTACAGTATAAAGCTACACTATTACAGGGTACAGATCGAATGGGCCGTGAGGGTATTCATTCTAACAATTTGATTTCCATGTCCGAGTATGGACTCAATCCACAAAATAATACATTATACATATATATGTTTTAGTTTGTTATTTCATTAATAATTTTTGTTGTTTTTTCAGCTCAAATCTCACAGTCTAGCCTGTTGGTAGAGTTGGTATTTTCAACAATGCCACATAAATACTGCAAAAAACACTCACAATAACAAGTAATTTAATATTCACTCCAGTGAGATTTTCAACATTATTTGACCTAAAGGGGTAGTGTGTAGCTTCCGTCCACTGGGACGCAGAGCAAGACAAAGAAGGGGTCTCTAAACTGAAACGCACAATGCTATACAACTCCCATTGAAAGTTGTTGTGTGATTGGAGGTAAAACACTAATTCTACACAGTTATTTTGCATGTTAACAGTGCATTTGGTAAGGTTTGAAAGTGCCTATAAAATAGTACTACCTCTTAACACGAACAATGTGAATGCAAGTCTAAATTACATATAAATCTGGATGTTTTTTGCAGTGACATTAAATGAAACTAAACATTTTAAAGCAGGAAAGCAGTACTGCTGTCCCTTTGACTTATTAGCACTACTTCACTACAACACACACACACACACACAACCACATTTGAAGAAAATGTAGTTAAAAGTAATGGTTGAAAACGGGAGTGTTACAAGAAGCAATAGTGTATATAAAACATTTTTCATGTAAAAAATTTGCTGATATGTGTGGTGAGAGGCGCACATGAAGGTCAACACTCAAATGAGGAGAGAGAGAGAGAGAGAGAGAGAGAGAGAGAGAGAGCGAGAGAGAGAGAGAGAGAGAGAGAGAGAGAGGCGGTACATACTGCCAGGTGGGTCCCAGGGGCGTGGCGAGGGTGGCTCCGCTGTCAGACAGCACACACAAGAGGAAGGCGGGTACAAAAGTTAGCAACGGGCATCAAAATGATGGGACAGGAAGGACAGTACAAGAGAGGAGGCAGGGGGAGGAGAACGAGGACATGAGATTGGAGAAGCTCTAGCAGTCCAAGAATGGACGTGTAGAATTACTGTAAAGAGGTAGTGTGTATTCAGCGGCAACTGGGGGCAGAGGTGAGTCGACCCAGGTCCCCGTAAAACATTGGAAACAGTCACTTCAAAGGCGTAGAGAGGGAGAGTAAACCGCGAGAAATGGGAGAGGGACAGGAGAGGGAGGGGTTACTAACAGACAGACTGACAAGACAGCAAAGCTGGACCGGCATAGACAGAACTATCTACTAGAGCTATCAAGGAGACTGAAATTTGTTAGAAAGAAAATCATTTTGACACCCACATTCATATAATATAGAGAGATACATACAGATACACATACAGATACACATAGATCAAGAAATGAAAGACAAAGCAACCCACTTGAAGATAAAGAGTGAAATTAGTTGCATAACACACACACTGGTGAGAGTTGACCATCAAAGTCATCGGGTCAAAATTCAGTTTAAGGGTGAAAACCAATTAAATATTTGAAAAAAAAATGACAGGATGACTTTGCTGAAGGTGAAGCATTAATAAGATACTGTAATTTACCAGTTTTAATGCTGACTTTAAGGATAAAAATTGTAGTTATTTAGTACTGCACATGTTTAAGTTAGTAGCTACTATGGATACTAAAATATTCAGTCCTATTAGTTACAAAAACACAAATATGCTACTTTTGAGATCAGCTGGGAGGGTTTACTTGGGTAGGTCATGCTCTCCCAGTTTTAACATTTAAATCATTTTGTATGTATCGTCAGCACTGGAGTGTTTCTCCACAAGAATGCCTTAAGTAGATTTGGTGCTGACCCAGATTCAGATCTTTAAGGATTCTTCCATATTGGGACATTTAGTGATGGACTGTGTAGGAGCCACCTGTAAGTCTCTCATGTGTTCTATGTTTACGGTGTCATTCATATTATTCACTGCACTCGGATTGTAGGTGGTGGGTGTGTCCACCGGGGTTTGGGCGGAAATGATAGTGGTCTATTTGTTTGCTTTAGCTGTGTTTTTTTTGGGCTTTGACAGAAAGAGGGGGTGAGCCTGGGAGCGAACACTTTCTGTTGACCGCACTCGCACACTTGCACACTCACGCACTTTCACACTCACACAGCAATTTTATGACTTGGTAACTGCAGCGCCAGTACTTTTATGTACTTTTATTTTATTTTGTTTTTATCTTTATCTTTTTATCTAAGCACATCGGGAGCAATGTACAATCCTAAACCAAATGTGTCGTATGTGTACACATACCTGTCAAAGAAAACTGATTCTGATTCTGATGTGTTGAAGTGTAATAAAAACTGGAACTTGGATCGTTGAGTGATTTTCTCAGTGTTTAGTCCCTCACGGCTGCAAATTTTGTTTTGTGTTGTCTACAGCCACTACAGACTGTATTTAGACAACTTGTGGCATGTTTTAAGTGAAGTCAAAAAGCCAAATATTACAAATATACTGTATATTTTTCTCATTATAGTTCTGCCTATGTATGTGTTCTAGCCTTTTCTTTTCAGTTAAACAACAGAGAGCTTACGTAGTACTCAGCGTTGAGTCGAGGCAGAGAGGCTGCTCTTCCCTGGCCATCTAGGCTGGAATATCTCTCCGTGTCTGAACTGTCGTCCACCTGTGTCATCTCAACTGATTCCTGCAATGACAGCAACACATGTACAGTATGGACCACATATATCCAGCATGCACGTCACTGTGGGTACAGATTCAGGTGGGACTCAGCTGTTTGGAGTGGTTAGCAAATGAAAAGCTAATATGTGAGCTTACGATATGAGCGTATCTGGTGTGTATACCTGAGGTGAAGTGGAGCACGGCACGTCCTCTGATTGGCCCCGCTGTAGGTTCCTCCTGGCTTTGGGCCTGTGGCTGTACTGAGACACATCCCCAGACTGGGAATGTTTAATGGCACTTCTCTGGCTCACTCTGTAGGTAAACACAATAATACAGACTTACTGCTATTGCGGTGTAGAAAAACCAGAGAGAACTTATAATGCTGGGTTAAATAAATGCATCCATACATGCGTCCATAGACTTATTGTAAGAATACACAATAAATCAGTGGTTCTCAACTTGGGGCTCAGGTTTCAGGGTCAAGATCATTTCTGGTGGTTCCCAAAAGCACGAAAGGGGGTCACAAGTACTCTTTGGGGGCAAAGGGTCGAAAAAGGCTGAGAACCACTGCTCTGAATCACAGCCAGCGCACTCACAATGCCTCTCTCTTGGCCAGTAAGGTGGTTGTCATGGCAGTGATGGGAGGTAATTCAGGGTGTGGTTCTGGCTCAGGCTGAGATGAAGGGAGTGGCTTGGCGCTTGAGATCGTTGGCTCAACTTCCTGTATGTGAGTTAGGGGCAGCATAGCTCGAAATAGGATCTTACTCTGTAAGAATAATGACAGCAGATGAATGGTTAGAAGTGTGCTACATTACTGTAAATATACATATATACTTTATGTTTACATTGAATCTTTAAACCTATATAAAACCTTGCCTGGTAGATTCTGTTAAGGGCTATTGATGTGTTCTTTGGAGCTCGCGTTTGCAGGTGTGTCATACCTGAGGGCCACCTGAAGGCTGTTGAAGTCTCTTGGCACGGTTCAGCTTATAGTAGTCAAAGATCATTAGGGCAGCATAAACCTTCCCAACCGTTAGCTCATTGTCTAGAAGAGGCGGTAGGGTGGGGGTTAGGGGTAAGGTAATCGACAGTTATTACGGTAATACTGCAGTTTTGCAAAATCACCACTTGATGGTGCCAGAGGAGCAAATAAGAGTGATGCAGCTGTATTTGGGAGCACATTCAATGGTATTGTTGGCAATCACTTGTGGGATACAGTGCCATACTTTGGCACACATAAACAAAATAAGGTCCTTATAAGGAATGCCACAAGCACAGGCTCACGTTTATGCGGCGGCACCAGCAGGTCCACCGTTTTCTGCGACAGGCTGGGCCAGACCCGGTTAATCTCTCTCTTCAGGTGGGCGTCGCACAAGCGCTGTGCCAGGACCCCTAGGGACGGGTCCAAAGAGAATGTCACTTCAGATCAGCACAAAAAACAAACAAACAAACAAGCCCCGTCAACGGGGGACTGTGGAGCGTGCCGCTTAGCTTCGCCTCTTACCAGAAGCCAGTTTGATTTCCAGCGCCGTGCGTATTAGGGCCATGAGCGTGGAGGTGAAGTGAACCGTGTAGTCCTCTGCGATGGGCATGTTCATCCTCACCAGGCGCTAAGAAAAGCACGGGCCGAGAGGAGGGTGACACAATTCAGACGATCAACACATTAGCAAGACAGGCTTTCTGTGTGCCGCCTCAGACCTCATTTGAAGCCATTGCCTGTGGCTTATAATTAACGCCTATGCTGACTAGTGGGAACACAAAAACAAACGCAATGTTAGCGAGCAAGGTTGTGTTTTTCATGGCCTTAATGCACGCTTGGTGATGTCATGGGTCTGTATTTGTGGAAATTTTGGGGAAAAAAATAAAAAAAAAATATATATATATATATATTCAAAAAATGATAATCATGTTAGTCAGATTATCCAGCATATGTTGGTGGATACGTGACCGCACAGTGTGGTCACAGTCTGGTCACAGTGGGTTTGCCAAACTTCGGACATCGCGCTACAGACCACGTGAAGAATTATCATACACCAAAGCCGCGGGGCATGTGAATTTGTTAGACACTTTGACAGGACATGTGTTGAAAGTAATGAATTCCCAATCAAGTCCCAACAGGCAAGCTTGCTGCAGTAAAATAATATTATGAGCTGGGTTGTATAAGGTGTGGTACGTAGGTTAGGATGAATCACCGGGAGTCCTGCTTTGCACACACAGTATCCGGGTCAGATCATGACCTGAACCGACGTTTCCGGTGATTAGCGATCGGACACCAGAGCTTACATATGCTTTGATTGATCAGCTACACCAAAAATGATTTGGTAACTACATTCAGTTGTGCTTTCCAAAACCAATTAGACTTAGTTTCAACAAGACATGTCACTGCAAAAAAGTCCAAAGTTAGGTAAAGGTAAGGGCTTTGATAATCATACAAATGCCCTACACAAACACATGCAGCCAGCACAGTAAGGGAACTAGAGTTTAAAGCAGAGGCCACTAGCAGATGAGGTGAAAGACAAGGCATTCATGCTGTGCCCATGACAACACACAATGATGAGGGGGGGGGGGGTCAGTGGGTAGGCTGACTGGGCATGCAAGCTCACCCACAGAAGTAGAGAGACCAAGAGATTAAACTGTTCACACACACACACACACACACACACACACACACACACACACACACACACACACACACACACACACACACACACACACAGCAGTCATGGGCAGTCGATGGCCAGAACAAATGGGAAGGTAGTGATAGAAAGCCTGTGACGGTCATCCCGCAGCCAGTTCAAACACGACGAGCTGAACCAATCAGATGACAGGAGGACGACAACGACGAGTGGCGCTCGGGGAGAAACATGTTCCTTGGAGAGGGACAGGACACCGCTCTCCACCGTCTGTCTTCACACTTCTCCCTGTCAATTCCTCTCTTGGGAGAGAGATTTCTATTTGGAGAAGCGGCCACGTCAGAGCCAACTAGTAATGCGGCAGATGTTTCTAAGCAGGGCCGACGCAGAGTCATTCAACAGTGATTCATTTAGACATCTGTGAATGTAGGGGGAATGGTTCCCATTAAGTGGGCTCACTAAGAGGTACCGTAGGCAGCTGGCACAGGAACGGACCTGTCGGAAAGGTTGCTAAAGCGCTAAAATACGATTTACCAGTCACATCATTATTGTACACTGTAATTGTCGCTATAAATGTAAGGACTTCAAAGAGGGGACTTGATTGCAAATACCACTCTCTTGTTTTATCCAGAATTCAAATAAATATATTTAAAAAAAGAGGCACAGTGGAAATTATAAAAATAAAGATTAAATTTAACTGGTTAAAAATAGCTTGGCAAAAAAATACCTTGGTACCTTAACTCGGTTACAGCAGCACAAATATTCACTTTTATTTAATATGAAAATGTATTAAATAAAAGTAAATATTTACTCAGCTTTGGATAGCAACATGGAGACATTTGATTTCAGCTGAGCATGACAGAGTCAAGGCAACAATTTAACCCACTTCATTTGAAGCTCAAATCAGTTTTTACAGCAGTAAACCCACAAATGGGTCTGGGCATGGGGAAGGTCGTAGCTCCAGGGAGATCCACAGGTGGAAGAAAGGACAGCACACAAACGCAGCAGCAGGAAATATACAGGAAGAGTGGCACAGTGACAGAAGCCTGGGGGACGCAGGACAAGACAGTGACTACAGAGGCGCCGGGAGGGGGGAGGTGTGGGAGACAGGACGGAGGGCGTGGCTGTACCTTGTAGGCGACGCGGGGCGGACATTTCTTCCCTAAACCTAGCGGAGGGGACATGTCCCGCAGCATCTTGTACATATCACGGTAAGACATGCGGCCACTTCCAGAGGGACAGCGGGGAGGGATGGAGTGTCCCGGGTGAGGAGGGGAGGGGTTACAAAATAACAGAAAAAGGAGGGAAATACAGAAATCCAAGTTAATAAGATTTCTAGGATTTAGTGGGATGGGTGAGGGATGGATGGATCACGGAGAAGTACAGGACTCCCCCGGGGAGATGCTGAACGTCAGGACACTGTTGAAGGCACGGGTTAAGGAGCAATGCCCGTTGTGTCCGCATGCTGAGACACATCGGCAGGAACCACAGGTCTACGCCTACGCCTGACAATGCAACTTCTGCTATCACAATGAAACAGGGCCCCCCCACAAACACTGTCTGGTCATGGTGCCTTTTGGGTGTCCTGTCCTGTAAGTACTGTATGATGATTGTATTCAGATAGCAAAAGTCACTTATCGGGTGTACACAAGGCCAGAGGGAACAACACAGAGCGAAAAACAAAGCGCACAATGCTATTTCCCTTCACCGCCGCTCAATTGAAACTAACCCTTCCGGATGGTTTGGACATCCCAATTGAGGCCTTAGAATTGTGCTATTGTTTTCTTCACTTGCCATGATTACCCTTGCTAACCGGTTAGTATGTTTTGTTTTTGCATGTGTGGTAAGGTCGCTGTCTGCACTGCAGGGGGCACAGCCACTTGTGAGCAAAGGACTGTGGGGGTGCAAACCTTATAAGCCACCCTGTTTGGGCACTTCTTCCCCAGGCCGAGGGGCGGCGAGATAAAGCGCAACAGTTTGTACATATCCCGATAGCATATCCTTCCGCTGTAAGAAACAAGAAATAGTTGGGTTAGCACACTAAACACATTGAACCTCTAATATTTGCAGTGGTGCCAAAAGGGTCAGGACCCAACTGGGAGGCAACAAGATGCTTTTTGGAGGGCCATGCGCTGGTTAAAAGATTTTAAAATTATCTTTTGGAAATATTTGTAATCTAGTTGCATTACCTTTAATAAAATGTGGATAAGGGCGTTTGCTATAATTTTATGCTATCCAAAGAAGGGGTCCAGAACTATGGACGCCCAAAAAAGAACTACTTTTTGGGGTAAAGAAAGGTTGGGAAAATATTGGTGTGTCGAGAGCATATCCCTGCATGTGTTGTTAAAGTGCACTCCATGGAGACTGCACTTTAGGATTAACAACAGACTAACACAGGGATACATTATACAGCAATTCCTCTTCTTCGGGGGAAAGCCGTTCCATTACTTGTGCTCTGACAGCGATGCTAGAACCATGACTAATCAACAAGGCTCCAGTGAACCCTTAATTAAAAGTTTACAGGCCTTATATAAGCTATAAAAATCTAGCAAATCCAAATGTTTTTAATATAGTGGATCATTTAACCATCTAAATCAATAAGGTTGGGGAGTTTCGTGACTCTAGATTTTGGGAAATTAACTTAACCACCCTTGTATGCTTTTAAAAACCCTATTCTTAAGACTGGGGGTTTTAGTTGTAGATTTGGCTTCTTGCACCCCACAGTGACTGCCAGGGGAGCTTAAGAAGCCGGCGGCTTAGTGAAAGGCTGAGCAGCCTCCGAGGAGAGGGACGCTGGATTTGCATGCATCGACGGGGGCCGAGCGCTGGGCCCTGTCCCCTGCCCCTCTCCTCACCCTCACCCGCGTCAGGCTTAATGTCACTCAGCCACTGTGGCTAAGACAGCATCCGTCCTGTCACCCCGACGGAACCAGAGCCAGCTCACTACCTCCTCGGCCACCCCACGTTTCAAAACACAGAAAACATTTGCAGAAAACTTTTGCAGTACACACTCAAACACAGCACACATAGAAATAAAAAATACAAATACCACTCTTAACCACATTTCCCCCCAACATATGGATGAATTAGAACTGATATTTGATCATTTCTAAACCATTAAAACAGCTGTTACATTGTGTACACTAATACATTGTTTGCTGGGTATAATGTTAATACACAGAAATAAAAGGTTTAGTAATAGACTTCACTTCAAAATGATAAAATATCAACAATACAATGGAAAAATATCATCAAATATCAGACAGCAAAACTAGAAAGAGATTATAAAAATTTAGAAACTAGTCAAGCATCGCCTACCATGCAGCAGGGTCGTACTCTGCCCACACGCGGATGAATTCGTCGAGGTGATGAGGCCCCAGGATGGAGGCGTCTCTTGTCAGGTACTCAAAATTATCCATGATGACAGCCACAAACAGGTTCAGCATCTGGACAGGAAGTCGACACAACAAAACCAACAACTAATTATTTGCAGCATCAGATAAGACGTTCTCAAGGTATCTTGCAGACAGATTCAAATATTACCGCTGGTTTAATATTAATAATCTATTAAAAATTATACTGTGTGTACAATGTTGTGATGGAGTGTGCTGAGAGATTTATTTTTGATAATCGTAACTAGGACAAATATCTAGCTAGGACAAATAATACATGTTTTTGTATATTTGTTTGTATTGGATTCAATTCATAGGTCTGCCCCAGCCAAAGACAGACTGCAGCCGTTCTACTGGATATCTATTGCTACTGACCAGGAACGAGCAAAGGAAGATGAAGGAGACAAAGTAGAAGTACGCAAAATCGCTTCCGCACTCCTTCCCCACCGAGCCTGACATCTTATCGCACGGGCGATTACTGAGGCACGCCAGCATGATCTCGTGCCACGCCTCGCCCGTCGCACTCCTGCGGGACACACATGCACATCAACAGATTGTACTGTTTAGCTAACTGGCACAACCCACACACACACGCGCGCAAGTGTACACCCGTCTTGTAACACTGACAGCAGAGATAGTGAAAACACAAAGCAGGTTGTGTGTTTACTGGAATATATGCCCCACTTTAAGTTCAATAAAGCCTCTTTAAAACCATTTCTTAGCACTAATGTTTTAAAAAAACAGTTAAATAGTGATCACACGTCATGTTTAGGAAAGAGTGCATGAATATGTGACAGTGTCCCTCCAAGGTCAAACAACATATTCCACATGTATGAACCCCTTACTGACATGACAGGTGCTTCGTAGCACATATATGTAGTGGCTTGTGGAGTTATTTATAGAAGGCCTAATGAAGCCTTTATAAGCTATTCTCGGCGTAACATGGGATCAGAGCATTCATACGATATAAACCGGTGACATAGTGAAGAAGGTGGAGCTGCTGACCTGAACAGAAGAATCAGAGCTTGGAAAAATGTCTGGAAGTTGTTGTGATGGTTTATGGAGGTCTCATCTTTCAGCTCGATGTTTCCAAACACCTGAGGGAAGCCACAGTCCGGTGTTGAAGGGATCACAACCAATAGGAAGACACAACAATAGGCTGCAATAGGCTGACTTCATAACAGCTGTTTAACGGGAATCAGTGAAACAGAAAGTGTATGTATAGTATAGTATGTTTATACAGCCATGGAAAAAATTAAGAGACCACTGCATATTCTTGTAACTATAATATAAATATAAATATAAAAAATGTAAAATGTAAAAAAAAGTATATATTAAATCATTAAAAAATAGATAAATATAAATATAAATGTATTAAATATAAATGTAATTGTATATAGATTTAAAACATGGGCAGTGGTCTCTTAATTTCCATGGCTATATATATGTAGAGTGTACATAAAGTGTCTATGAATAAATTACATACTGTGAGCAGTCCCCTGTTTCTATTAAGGACCATTCTAAACATCCTAAAGGCCTACAGTGTGGCGTCTGGGGACCAACTCTAGTTTGAATGACAGTGGCCTGATCAAGGGCATTAGCTGTTTTTATACTATTTATACGTCCCAAGGGAGGGTCATGTAGCATGTAGCATCACAGCCCAGAGAACAGCCACTTCCTGTTAATCTGCTACTAGCTAAATATGTACAAATATCTCACTAAAATACTCTATATGTCTGTTTCCCTTATTAAGTGGCAGACTTCAGAGAGACCACCGTGATGGCACTGTCTCATGACTAAACGGTGGCGCCGTTACCAGTGCATGCAATTACCATTGATTTACAATGCCATTGCTAATCCGCGGGATGGCTTGCCCATTTATTGTTCGTACAATATAGCAGGCCGGACGCTGCGTGGCCCCTTTTAAAAGGAGCCATCAAAGCTAAAAAAGGCTGCGTCCCTCAAACCCGTCGGTCGAAGGGGGGAGAGCTTGTTTACATCGCTGAGCTGCCAGCCCCATGACAATGAGGTGAAACACACTCATTAGCCTTCCTTACAGAGCTGTGGAAGACATGGTACTTTGTTGGATACCTTTGCGAAGATGTGTGTTGTTTTTAACTCTCTTCAAACAGTTGTCTCTGCTGACAATCACCCCTTCACCATGTATCCAAAAGCGGTATATGTCAAGGCAGGGAGGTAGGGAGGACTACGTAGGGAGAGTTCTTACAAAATCCCATGTAACCATAGCAACCATAGCTCTCTTTATTTGACTCCTGCCTAATTGTGGCGTCTCTCACCTGCATGCCGATGATGGCGTAGATGAAGAACAACATGGCGATGAGGAGACAGACGTACGGCAGCGCCTGGGAAACAAAGGGTTCAAATGCGGGGTCAACAAATAGCCAGTATACTGGTTTTAGATTTTGAAGCCAATAGCACATTTATTTGGTCCTAGACACTTTAATTAAAGCTGTTAAAAAGCCCCTTGGCCATGTGCTTGCACTGTTCCTGATTTACCCACATTTACCCAGGGGATCTAGACGAAATAACAGGAACAAAAAACAACAAAAACAACTACTGGCTGTTGTGAGCTAGTTTTTTTTTTGGTACTGTTTTGACAGGTAGTTAAGCGCGCCTTTGCCCTGATTCTTGACCTCTGTATTACTAAAGACCTGTAGTAACATCAGGTCTTTATATATTCATGCTTACAGTTACATTTCTGCGAAACACAGTGTGTGTACGTGGATATGTTTTAGCATTTTCACATTTGTATGAGCATGCACGCTTGTGTGTGAGTGCTAGTGTGTGTGAGTGTGTGTGTGTGTGTGTGTGTGTGTGTGTGTGAATGTTCTGTGCATTTCCCCACCTTGAAGGACTGAACGAAGGTCCAGAGGAGGATGCGTATGGTGTAGCCCTGCCGTAGCAGCTTGATGAGGCGTGCTGCCCTGAACAGCCTCAGAAAGCTCAGGTTAATCAGCTTATCCTGCCAAGCACAGCCAAGGCTCAGAGTCATTACGATGTTAGCACATCACAACAGTTGCCTCCATGGAAAAAAATAACACCATCACAAAAGACAAGTCGCAACAGTGTTTGATATGTTCATTCTGTATATTAATACAATGAATAAAGTGGAATTTACGGATGATCAATTTCAAAAACATCTGAACGAGGGATTTGAATCCAAATAAAAACTTGATGCCGCCACACCCGAAAACCAACAGAGCGGTTCACAGCCCATGAGCTTTCTGTTGGCTGCACGCACAAATACAGTCACCGCGCGCCAAACACTGACGTTGAGCGACCAACAGGAGGAGCCACTTACCGTCTGGAGGAGCCCAGATGTGAGGAGCCAGAGAGAGGCAGAGCACAGACACAGGCACCAGCAAAGACACAGCAGAGAATGGAAAGGAATAAAAACAAACAAAACAGGAAAGAAAGGCAAGAGAACGAGATAGAGCGGTCACAGATGGATATATCCCACAAAGACACACACTTTGCCACAAAGAAGGCCACTAAAAACCACGGCGCTGCAGTGAGAAAAGTCGTTGCCTCTGACTATTAGTTAGCAACAAGCTGTACGTTTAGGAGATGTAATTTACAGCAATAAGTCGTATTCAGTATGGATACTTTACTCAGCAAATATACTGTACAAAAACTGTATTCAACAAATACATTCTGAATTAGGGTGTAAAAACCAAGCCCAGCTTACTGCCGTTTCCTGATTACATATTCATCACAGAGTAGCGAGAGAAATTACTCTCCATTGTGCAGAAGTCTCTTGCTGTGTGTCAGCCCTGGCATCTCGGCACCCACAGCCTAAATCTCGGCTGTGGGTGCCGAGAGCTAATGACTCGAGGATCACTTCCGGAACACGCCGCGGGAGAAGCCGAAGTGGCTGGCGCGTGGCGGCTGAGCTCACCTTTATCTCCGTCACCAGGATGTCTGTGATGCTCCCCAGGACGGTGACAAAGTCAAACACGTTCCACGCCGCTTTCAGGTAGTTCTACCATGAGGCGAGAGAGAGAGAAGCACGGGGGGTCAGACAAACAGACGGATCGACAGGTATGGCCTATTAACCTACATAATTGTTCGTATTCACTAAAATGTACAGAAACACAACACTGTTGCCAGTATGGTGTTGTGTTTCTTACTCCATGCAGGAAGCCTGATGCCAACAAGCACACTCCCATCCATCTAGCTCTAACTGCAAACCAGGTGGAGCTAAGTGGTGTGTGAAAAAGCCCATTTAACAAATGGTCCTTGCAAATGGAACGGCCCTGCTGGAGGCCAAACGATTTATTCCCTCCCGTCCCCCTCCTTTTCCCTTTCTTTCTCCACGCCCCGTTCTTTTGGGACTTAAACGCCACTTCTCCTGGCTCACCGCCTGCCCTCTGCCATGTAACGCATCCCCTGCCGGCCCACGCGGGCTCTGGGAACCAGCCGGCTACCTTATGTGCTTCCACACAAATAAATCTGCAATCTGGTGGTGATTGGAGCCCTCCCAGTCAGTCTGTGTGCGGCTCACTGTTGTAGTCAGGTTGAATAATACAGACAGAGAGGGCGTTCGCCTTCAATGCCTAACAGAAATGGTGCAAATCATTTATACGTTTCTCCAGGACGCCTTAACTTGCCCCAGGAGGAAACTTCAAGCAATTGGATGGAGCACGCTATAAATCCCAAGACTATTTGGTCTACTCTCTAGTCTGGCGTAGTGGTGCAGAGCAGAATGTCTACAGAACAGTGTAGCTCACCAGTGGACCGAAGGCGATGATCTTGAGGATGCACTCCAGAGTAAACAGGGCTGTAAAGACGATGTTTAGGTATTTCAACATGGACTCATACAGGTCTGGGGCTCCATAGAACTGAAGGGCAAAGGAAATACACAATATACATATATACTGTATATATATATATATATATATATATATATACTGTATATCTATATTAATGTACTGAGGAGAACAGTGAAGTCCTGGATAGCAATTATTTATTTAAGAGTGGATGTCTCTTTAGAAGGACGCTGCTCCCCCTAAAAAAAGAGACATTACCTTTCAGTTTTGTAGTCCAACACACACACACACACACACACACACACACACACACACACACACACACACACACACACACACACACACACA
>JAOEHI010053680.1:0-14906 GCA_025447815.1 Percopsis transmontana | reverse complement strand
ATCAAATGTCAGACAGTATTAGTTGGGACAAATTAAGTCATGTCATTTTAAAATATGATTCAGATGTTTTTGACTAGAAATTATATATTTTATATATATGTTTTTATACATACATAGACATTTTACATATAACAAACCTATAAAAAACACATAAAGAAAGCATAGTTTACGTTTAAATTAGATATACTTTACAGACAAAAGATATATGTAATTGTATATATTTATATTTAAAATGTATATGTTAATTAACTTAGACATGTTTTAAATAGTAATTAAAAATGCAAAAATTATATGGAACATATACGAAAAAGATACATTGCCATGTACTTTTCTTATAAACAGCATTATGTGCTGTTCAGTGATCAATGATCACCCAATTTGTCGGATCAAGCCCAGCATCTTCACTGACTGGAGAACTTTGCCAGGATCACTGAAAATCCTAAACAAATTCTAAACTAAAGGATTATCAGCTATTCATTCTAAATAATGTTTTCTTTGTTTTGTAGCAACAAAACATTACATTCCTTAGTAATAGCTAAACCATCTGTTTCTCAAAAAAGGCAAATCATTTTTAGTTTCTATACTGTATATTTCTTTGTCTGTGGTGCTGAAAGTAATTGTTTTAACGGGATACACCTAGATTGCTAATAGCACCCCCAGACACCCACATTTCTTTCCATAGAGAAAGATGTAATTCTTTTTGTAGAGTTTTGTAGGGAAAGAGTAGAGAGGAGGGCCACTTAACATATAGGGTATACACTCTTACCTGACCATACTGATTTTGCTAGCTCACCCATTTTTTCTGCGCTACATATTATACATCTCTGGAAACTTTCCATTCAAAGTCCTTGAGGCTGTGTAAATTAACTCATTATTTCGTGATTAGACCACCTTCATTTAAATTAGACACCCTACGAGGGGATGATTTTCCAAACCAAAACAACCTCTTTTGAAACCCCTGATTTCAATTTTAAGGGAACAGATTGAGGAATGTACCTTTTAAGGTTTTCAACTGAAATGTCAACATGTCAAAGTTCAGTAGTAAATGGGCACAAGATTGACTGTACTGCCAAGAAGAAAACAGATAAACGTCTCTCATCTGGCTCTTATTGTTTGTGCCTTTTCATCATTATTGTTATACTGAGAAATGTTACTTTCAGTCAGAAAATGTAAGTAAGATCTCTGTTTTCTGTGTTTTTTTTTAAATTTCTCTCAAACCTAGGCCAGTAGCTCACAGTAGTGTTCCTGAGGCTAATGAAACCTCTGAAGCATTCCATTTATGATGGCTAACCCTGTAAAGAACGGGACAGACTCTCTTGAGGCTATGGATTATAATGCTGTATGAATGATATGTCATTGTTGCATAGAACATAAAAATTCATAAGTTCATACATCATAAAATATCAGCGTGCCATGCAAACAAATTACATAAAAAATATTAACAATTTATATATAATAAATATTTTTACATATATTAAAAAACCAAATGTTTCTCAGAAAAAGAAATATAGTTTCCTTCATCAATAACCAAAGTGTCCTCTTTACTTTAACATAGTAGCTGCTGCATTGGATGTGACTTTGAAGCTTCATGTTGAAAAGACCAATTAAAAAACACTCCCCTGTTTTATTATAAATGACATTTTGAGTCATGTCTTCAATGTGGTACCAATGATGTTGTTAAATTTACAAAATACAATTATATAACAATAATTAAGCACTGTACCATGTCGATGACAACACTATAGCCTACAATATAGGCTAGGCCTACTATATGAAACACTGGAAACTGTAGGCTATACACAGACACACAACACAAACTACAATATATTACAGAACCATCACCCCAACCCCCGCACACACTAGGCTTTTTTTAATCAAATTATACTGATGGTGTGATACCAATCGCCACTGTCTGTAACCCTGGTACGTAGCCCCTAAGAGCTCAAGTGAAAAAATGATTGGGCATGTTATAAAACAATGTGAGCACGATTTCCGTAAATGTGGCAACAATTTATAAAATGTGCGACAATTATATTTAATCGTGTGCACAATATTGGCCTAATGTTTGTAAACATGCACACATTATAGAGAATATTGTGAGCATGATTAACTTAAATGTGGCCACGATTTATAAAACGTGTGCTCATTATATTTATTCGTATGCACAATATTGGCTTAATATTTGTCAACAATTCAGTAAATCGTGGACACATTTTAGTATGGTTCACACTCAATCTCATCCCATTATCAATGTCAGCATCACTTTGAGATGGATCTGGTAAGGGTATACTATGATTTGAGCATGGCGTACAAAGACATATTGGTAACGCTAGCCACCCAGCATGGCATAATTATCAGTTTGAGTACACTGAAGAGAATACTGAGGGCGAACGGTCTCCGGCGTTGTCGTGACTATGACGATTTAGGATTAATCATTGAGTTCATTTTGAACCAACTTCAAGGAGCAGGAAGATTACATGGGTACCGTTGGATGCACTGTAAGTGTATAGAACACGGTTTACGCGTTGGTTCAACTTGACCCTGAGAGCACCCAGTTTCGCCGCAGACGACGACTTTTCCCGTGGGCCTAATTTTGTATGGCACGTCGACTGGTATGATAAACTGACCCCATATGGAATATGCATAAACGGTTGCATCGATGGATTTAGTAGAAAGAATATTTGGCTCAGGGCCGCACTTACCAAATAGTGATCCTCTTGTGGTTGAAAGAGAGGGTGGGGGGCTATCTGAAACTTGTGCGCACTGACATGGAAACCAAGAATGTGGTCTTAAGAGACATGCAGATACTTGAGATGAAATAATGGGGACAGTAGGTCAGGGCAATCAAGCTTTTTGACAGGAAGAAGCAGTGCCAACCAAAGAATAGAGAGTTGGTGAGGAGTGATGAGAACAGAGGGAGTGGAACACTGAACAGAGCTGAAGGACGAGCAGACAAACATACACCCTTTTCACATACACACTGTGATTACAGTATCTGAAATATAAAGAACATTTTTGTTTTTTAATCTATTTATTGTTGACACATAGACTTTAGCCCCAACTTCAAAAGACAGTAGAAAAAAGTATAGTACACATAAGCTTCTTCTGCAAGAACACTGTTTATATTGTTTATATTGCATTGCTTTTCAGTTCAACAACAGTTTTTCAGAATGATAAAGAATAAAGGGCATAAAAACTGCTCTGAAATGTTGGCTCTAAAAAGCTGCCCAATATGTAAGATGCCCAATATACAGCAAAAACAACAGTTACTGTATGTGCATTAACACAAGTTATTTGTTTTCTAAATGAAAGCCTATAGCTATATACAAGTGCCTGTTTTGAACACCTGTGTGCAAGTTTCAACAAATGGAGGCACTGCTTTGCATTGTTCAACAATTTTTCCAGAAAAATGGCATTAAGAAAAGATAAAAAAAATGTCTGTTGGCGTCAAACATCTTTGAGGTTGGGATTTTTTGCTTTAAAAGTTTATACAGACCTTCACTAGGGAAAGTGTGCACTATGGTACCAACTATGGTGCTCCAGCATTCAATGATATACATTGGTGCTTGGATTATACATTTGTGACCCATCTGTGAGAGTAATGAAACTAGATTGTCTTTATTTGGAACCTGATGACAGTCATGCACATCAAGGAGGTCAAACCGAGTCTCCATTTCATCAAAGCCATCTAGGGCACTCAGAAGAACCTGAATTTCCTGCTCCGACACATACTGTAGAAATCCATCCTTATAGCTGCTGGATGCTGTTCCATACACTACCTCTTCCAGGAATGGAGCTGCTAGCTGCACTGGAAAGTATCAAGCACGTTTCCATCTCAAAACCTTGACTCTTGCCACAGCCTGCCATTCTTCAATTTGAAATTTGTGGTATCACAGATGGATCAATCTAGTGAAACAAAGTAACACAGAAGCATTATCATAGGTTATCATTGAATATAAACAAATAAATCACAGTATTAGATGCTAGTTGATTATTTTGATTATCAGCACAACCTATACAGACTTATACAGATAAAGAATCGTACTATAGGATTGCATACCTTTGGCTATAGGATCATTTTTACACATACAATGTCTGTAAAATGTCATGGCCAAACCCTGGTCAAACCTAGCAGACTCGAACTGGCTATCCAAACCTAGTAGGGTTTCATTAAATCCATTAATCTGAAAATACAATTAACACAGGGGTCAGGGTTGTTATTTATTTTCTGTCATACAGTATTTACCACTAATGAGAAGATGGCCTGATACCAGGAGCCATAAGTTATACTTTGTCTATTAAGGTCAATATTTGTGGCTTTGAGGGGAAGTCGGTGGAGGTTTGTTACATTGCTGTTGCCATAATGAGCCCTGGTCAAGGCTTGCTATCTGTATTGTTTTCACCACATGTATTATACAAATATTAAGTCTTTCGAATTTACCTTTGGGACACTACCCCGGTTGATTGTTCAGGGAGAAGATTATGATTTGTTAATATTTTAAATTTCATAAATTCTCTAATCAAACTGTGATCAGTCAATAATCTGAAAATATATGAATCCTTGACAATAGGATTGACCATGTTCTGTGATATCCAAACAACTGAGAAACAACTTAATAAAAAGTTTATAGAGTTTATTACCTAAATTCAATGTAGATAATATAAGACCAACAATACGATTTTATAAATATATATGCAAACACAACTTCACATAAATAAAAGAAAAAACTGTAGCAACACAATATCCAGGCTTCAATAACCTGGTACTCAATCAATAATAATACAATATTGCTTTGTTTCAATATACCAGCCAGTTATATAAGGAATGCAAAGTTTTAGACAATGTCATGGCCAAACCCTGGTCAAACCTAGCAGACTCGAACTGGCTATCCAAACCTAGTAGTCTAATGGGCTTTACCTAACGGTTTCATTAAATCCATTCATAGCTGAAGACAAACATATTTAAAAAAAACTCTTTCTCTCCTAGCACGAGACGGAGGGTTGGGTTTATTCCAAGCTTGTCTCACTGGGACTCACCGTGAGGGGTCACGGGAGTGAGAGTGGATCCTGGATCCTGTGTTAGATCAAGGTTTCATTTCAGTGTTGTTTTAGTTTTAGCAAAAAGGGTTTTTACTACCATCATGTGGGGAGCAAGTCACTATTTGGGAGTTCCCGAGCTGAAGTTTATGTGTCAAGAGGTCAGAATCCCCTTTTAGTCTAAATTTCCTTATGTGTTTTGGTTCATCTGATATCATCAGAACCAGCGTTGATCACAAAGAGATAGTTTGTTTGTATTCATTTATATGTTAGGGGGTCTTTTAGAGTACTCCTCCTTGGGTGAGGAGGCTTGATTGCCTGGTGGACACCCTACATTTCCTTCCCTTTAAAAGGATAGTGACATCCATCACCAGGAGCATCAAAATATAAATGGTATAATGCTTTTGTACAATGTTTTCCATAGAAGAATAATGCTCTATATTGCCAACGTGTTGAACTCTATATTGCGTTGAGACAGACATTCCATTCCATCAATTACAATTAGGATATAAGATGGCTTCACTTAATGTAATGTTGAGTTTTAACCTTCAAAGAAATAAATAGCTGATCATAAACTTCTGCTTGAAAAATTAAACAAAATGTATGTAAATCAAGATAAAAGGCTGTTATAAGTCTGAAAATGTCTTGCCATCAGCCTATCCTCTGAGTAGACAACAATGCTGTCACGATCGGCGCGCTCACGGCCATGCGCGCATCGTGCCTCCTTTCCCCCGCTACGCACCTGTGGAGCATTAGGCCCACAGGTGCAGGACATTAGGCATTAGGCCGTAGAGCATTGTTTCGGGTTTTTGCCCCTGTACGTGTGTATTCTGCATTTTCCACACGGGCACAAAAGGGTTAAAACAACGCGTCTAACGTTTCATCGTTAATTCGGCTTGTGTGTGTTTTTGCTGGCTGCGCTTACTCTCGTCCAACACACGCCGTTGTTACAGTATGCCCAACCACAAACGGAGAGTAGCAGCCCGCAGGACGCACGCTCCCGCAGTGTCTCTTCCCGCTGGCCCTACGGTGTCCGGAGCAACGGACTTTCTCGGCGCGACAGGAGTCTGCTTCCCGTCGGCAGAGCGGTTGTTGGGCATTGTTTCGGGTTTTTGCCCCTGTACGTGTGTATTCTGAATTAAAACAACGCTGTCTAGCGTTTCATCGGTAATTCGGCTTGTGTGTGTTTTTGCTGGCTGCGCTTACTCTCGTCCAACACACGCCGTTGTTACAAATGCCTTTATACCTAAAGCCATAGGACTCAAATATTGTCAAAAAATGTATTGAAAGAAGTCACAGAGGCGTAAAGTTACTTTTATCTTTGTTGCATGTGTGCTGGCATACATGCAAACACTGATTGAGAGTTAGACGGTGTGTTCACACTCCCGAGTTATCATTGCTCTAGATCAGTATATGTAAACAAACACAGTTTTCCTTCACAGACCAGCCACTCCGCTGAAGATCAACTTGCGTGGGGTCAATGCCAAAATAAATCACAGGACAGGAATGTGATTAATTACCCCAGCACCCGCCCACCCATTTCTGGAGATACTGTAACTCATATAGATAAGGTGCTGCTAATGGGATTTGTGGCTTTTTTCACCGTCCTTCCCATCATAATGATCATAATGTATATTTTTAATGACAACAACCAAGACCAAGACAGCCAACTTTCTATCACAAGCCATGACACTGTATTGAACTGAATGAAGGTGAGGCTAAATTGCCCCAAGATGTACATGCTATATACTCATATATTTTAATTACAATTACTTGTTATTTATATGAGACTATATACTGTAGTTGGAATCACTGCATTGCAACTTTCATATTCCTCTATATTCTGCACAGCCAAAATAAAGCAATGTATGTCAGATCAAAATTAAATTAATCACTTGGTAAGGAAACCAAGAATTGAGGATAATTACTTGATTACATAAATATGTTAAAACCTCCTGTTTCGAGAAGGGTATTTACTAATGTGTATACATATATAATATCACAGCAGGAATGGTGTCATATCTCTAATGAGAAGTCCCTTGTTTGAGAGGAAATACTAGCAGAAACTGCACCACCATTCTGTCTGAATATCTCAATTGGACAAAGCACAATCACATAGCCGTGTGCTGCTTCAAGGGCATCTGTCTTTTCACAGTGCCACCCCCTCTGGAACCCCCCCCCACACACACACACACACACTATCCCTTTAACAAAGTCTGTCAGTCTCAGGACAAGTGTACTAACAATAAGCCCACATTGTGTGGAAAATGTATAACTTGTTTAGTGACATTATATATGGATATTTTTCATTAAAAAAATCCATCTTCCTTTTCAATGCAGCACTTACGGATAATTTTTTATATCCATTGATTATTTTACATTTGCTTTATGGACAAATGGGTCACCACCTGTTATTGGTAGTGTTAAAATAGTTGATAAATTAAAAAGTTGGATACAAATATGCGCTAGACTTTTGCTTGAAAATATAACATTTTACTCTTAACTCCTTTAAAGCATATCAAGACCCTGTTCGCCTGTAAGACATCTGTCCTGCTCTGGAAGACATTTGAAACATAATTTAAACCAAACATATTCTCCTCACGTCATGCCACTGATTGACAACTCATTTTTCCCCGAGCAAAAGACGCTCTTGAAAGGTGAGGAAGGTAAAGATTAATTTTATAGCAGCTATACAAGCCCTTCGGTGCGCTGGTCCCGGTGAGAGCAGAGTTGAGTCTTATTTCCAGAGGGAGTTCTTAAAGATAGGGCCCTTCTCTTCAGCTGCTGACCATCTCCTCTCTGAAGGGACCTCCATATTAGCTCTGTTACTGCTGTTGAATGTTAATCAGCCTCCCTGCAGTATTGAGAGAGCTGCTTGGCTTTGTTCCACGTACACCTTGATTTTAACTATAGAGGTTTTGCATTCAATGGCGTGCAACAAACTCCCGGCACTCAGCTGCGGCGTACGGGGTATGGGCGTTGTGACGGCGCAGCCTCACACCAGCTCCGCACCGCGGCGGTCCCACTCCCCTGTCGAGGACTCCGAGGCTCCGAGAAGTTTGACGGTTCGCCCAGCGCGGTGGAGGGGATCATCCAGGCTTGCGATTGGTGGTAAGCCACCACCCTTGCCGAGGAGGAAAGGAAGGTGGACCTGTTCTCCCAGCGGCTCACCAGCTCCGCTCTCCAGTGGGCGAGGGGCACACCGGGGTTCCTCGCGCCCTTCCGCCTCACCCTGGTCAGGGCATGTGGGGAGGTTCGTCGCCTGAGCTGGGTTCTGGTCTGGACGCCAGCGGGCCCGCGCCGCCACCCCAGCTTCCTGAGGGTCTGTGCCTGCGTCAACAGTCGCCAGAGGGTCTTCGTTGCCGGAGCCTGCCAACAGTCCAGATGCTGGAGGATCCACACTGCTGCAGTCTGTCCCCTGCATGGACGCCTGAGGGTTGAGTTTTGTTTGGGATTATTAAAATACGCTTTATGCGTTTCATCGTTTCCACGTCTGCCTGCTTTCACCCTCTTGAGTTTCCAGCCATAACGAAAGTTATAGCTGGAAAATATATCAAAAGGTGGATTTTGGCCAAAGTTACAGTATCCTTTAACTAGCTAGATTGTCAAAATAAACAGACAAATATAAACACAAATATGCACAACCATGAAATAATTTTCACGACCAGATGCGATGGCTCCCCCCTGCTCCCCGTGGAGAGCATGTACGACACACAGGCTCTATGCCACGAATCCGCTCTGCGCACACCTGTGTGGCATTAGACCATCTGCGCACCTGAGGATTATTTCAAGACTATTTAGGTTCCTCCAGCGGTGGTTCACACCATTGGTTATTGTTTAGAAGTTAGCGCCTAAAGGAATCTGGGTCTCAGTTCACCAGTTCCGCGTGTTCATTTGATGGAGTTTAAATAGGAGGACACGATGTGTTTAAATCAATAAAATCAGTTTTAATAAAGATATAAAAAATACAAATCAGAATCCTGGTTCTCACTGCATACCCCTGCTCACCTCAGTGTCAGTTCATGAAGTTCGACAACTTATCATTTCCTGAACAAGTATTATATACTAGACAACAAGTTTCTAACATGGGCATGTTTCTAACATGGGCATGGTCATTCATCATTCTCTCTGGGCTGGTACCTGCCACCACACGGCTCCAGGATGACCTGACCCCAGATAACAACCCTCCCAGCTACAGACATCAATGCTATCTCATGGCCAAGGCTACTTCTGTCTACTTTTCTGTCTTCTTTGCAGTTTACCACAGTATCCTCATTGTTTCGAACAAGCACAATAATAAACACAATATCAGCATGCATACATGGACACCTGGCCTTTAATCTAATCTTATTTGCCTGCTACCACTTTAAGCTAGAATGGTTACTGTATAAAGGTTATTACAATATGTACTATTGTTAAACAGCTTTGAGTAATATTTGCTAAATAGATGCAACCATAATATTTAGAATTTCTAACACGCCGTATGCGCTGTTGTTTTGTTACCAGAAGGCTTGTAAACCCTTGTAAACAAGACAGGCTCGTACGCTTCTTGTTTCCTGTCTCTCTCTCCGGCTTGCACCTGCACACACCTAACCACATGTCAATAATTCTCTCTGTTTCACAGTGTTTCCTGTGAATATTTAACATGTACTGATTCACTCCAAGAATTTAGACATATCTTTAACTCTTTAAAGCCGTTAATCATCTAACATGGACAATTCAACAAATTCGGTGAACTCAAATGTATTTTTTTCTAAATGCACCACACTTTGTGTAAATATATGGAAATGAATCTTCAAAGCACTTTCTAGATCTAAAGAAGGGAAATGGATGAAATCCCAGCCGCTAAACGACCAAATAAAATCCCTTTTGCATGTGTGTGTGTGGAGAGGAGATGAGCGGAAAAGGACAACCCCCCACAAGCTCACACATGGTTATTATATATTCACACAATGCTTGCAACCATGCACTCTCCATCATTCATACCACTTCTTTCTTTCACATGCACTCACAGACATAAGGACATGCACGCAAAACTGGAGAGAAAGAGGGCTTCATCAGACTCCTTAGTGAGACTAATCCCATTGCAGTGTCTAGTAGGTGTGTTTGTGTGTTGCTTTGACTGTAGACACAGTCACCCAGGGTACAAAGCCACTTTATTCTGGCCCTCCTTCCTTTGTCCTGTTTTATCTAGCGGTGGCACACAGCTCTCCTTGGCTGGACAGTCCCCTCGAACCCCCCACCACACACCCCATCCGTCTCACTGTGTAGAGGGAGTAGAGGGAGTCACTAAATTGGAGATTGGCATGCCTCATGTCTCTGTGTGTGTGTATAGCTATGCAAGTTAGCTCCAGGCTGGATAATGAAGTCAAACCAATTTGCTTAAAGTTGTATGTGTGTGTGTTTCTCTACTCTTATTTGCTTCCATACACACGGGGGCTCTTCTATTTTCATTCTATTTCATTATAAGTGTCCAATAATCTACGTCACATCCTGGCAGTGTAGAGAAAAAGAGTAAATACATGCTTTCATAGATTATTCAGTTCAAATCATCACAATTTTTTACAACTATACTTACTAAATCTAACTCTCCACACATTATGGACTGTACATTCATCATACCCTTCCACAACAATCTTTAGGCATCTCGTTTTGAATTTTTAGCGTCTGCCAAATTACCTAATTGTAATTGTTATAGCCAATGAGGATCAGTAACTTTAAAAATCAGTACATACATACAGGGGTAGAAGGGCTAGTTATAATCTGTTTCCCTGGACTGGGACACAAGACTTATAACTGAAACTCACCTCTTCAATTACGCCTATCCATAACCTCTTTGACTGTATTTTTTTGTTACAGGGGTTGAAGGGCTAGTTAGGGTACCAAAATCAGGGTGTTTTCGAACTGAGACACCTCGG
Organism: Percopsis transmontana; assembly: GCA_025447815.1. Lineage (NCBI taxonomy): Eukaryota > Metazoa > Chordata > Actinopteri > Percopsiformes > Percopsidae > Percopsis > Percopsis transmontana. The sequence continues at coordinate 3,951 of JAOEHI010053680.1, read as the reverse complement.
AAGGTGGTCTCTTTCTTCGAGTCTGATTTGCGGTTCACTTAACCTGTGCATTGTGAACACAAAGTGCTCCAGGATCGCTTTGCCTTTTGCGATTGTATTTTAGCCCTCTAGGCTTGCCCTAGACAGATCACATGCTAATAGAACACTAGAGCCCATTATTAGCCTTCTCATGTATATAAATATATTTTCTACATGCTGGGAAATGATGCGACTTCAACCGATGCAAATTACAGTGTGAACATCTGTACGCAACGTTTCCACTTCCCATCCCTGAGCTAAACCATAGTCATGACAACTTACCTTCAACTCACAGCTCCTGACAACTTTTGTTGAATACATTTTTATTTGAGCAGGTATATAAATACATTTTCCAGCTCTCATTTTCTCATGTATAAAACCTGTATGTATAAAAGTATAAACATGGCCAAACAACATACAATATTGAGGATATGACTGGTATTGAAATAAACCCTATACATAACCCAGAAACAGTGTATGCCGCTACAGAAAAATAAAAGCATAAGACATTTTTTTAATAAAACAACCCTCTCCATCCCTCTATTGCTCATTAGGTAGAATATTATTGAAATTCTTATTAGTATTTGGATTAATTATTAATTTTATCAAGGTAATGAATTAGGAGTAGCCAAGTCTTCTCAAACAATGGTAGTTTTTGATTTAGAACGTATCTTTCCAAATGTAGGGTGTTTGTCAGGTCACTGAGCCACATATTAGTCGTAGGGATCTCCTTATTTTTTCAAAACATAAGAAGCAATCTCTTTGCTGTGTCACAACTTGGCTCAAAGGTGGGACAAATTGTGGAGACCACACAATATTCTAAAGTAAAATACATTTATTTAATTTGTGGAGACAACAATAGATTCTAAAGTAAAATACATTTAGCTAAAGAAAGCTAAATTAAATAACATTAATCATCAGTTTATCAGTGTTGTGTGTAGTGTATCTACAGAAAACCAACACAAACCACCCAAACAAGTGTTATGTCTCATCAAATATGTTAAGATAAAACACTCATGTCAAGATATATGTCCTTTCAGATCCTGACTTCCTCCCTTTTGTGTGATTCTCCCGCCATTGTGATTGTCTACCCCGCCCCTGATTGGTTTCACCTGTTTTTCCCTACCTCTTGTATAAATAGTCCTTGTCTCCCTTTGTCCTGTGCCAGGTCGTCTTGTTGAGTCTTATCCAAACGTACCAGCCAAGTTTCCATGTTAAGTTTGTTTTGATGATCCTTCAAGTGAGCGTTGTTCTTGTTTTATGCGATTTACCAGTAAACTACCTATTTTATACCTACCTCTGTGAGTTGTGCATTTGAGTCCACAGTCTTATGTCTGAGGTCGTTACACCAAGTAACCCAAAAATGTTATATATAGGTGAGCAGCCACACCAACACGTGTCATTGCTTCTAACGAGCCACTTCCTGGAGTGAAGAAAGAGGTCTTGAGGCCTAAAGGCCATCACAGCTGTAATAAAACTATTGGAGAGAAAGTGGTTGATTGGCTGTTGGTCTGGCTTGCACATCAGGGCCTTGGAAGTTATGAAATTAAGAGAGCTTGCAAGAAGATAAAAGTCCAAATACGAAAATCTGCCTACAGTTTATGGGGTTTTCACCTCATGTAGGGTTTCAGAGGTCTATCATGCCTTTTATGGGATTTTAAATGTTGTGGTCGCAAGTGAAGATTCGCAAATATGTAATATAATTTCGCAAGCTTGTACAATTCATTATACTTAAAATTTAAATACACATTTGTGAATCTTCACTTGAGACCACAAACGTCAATGTACAACCACGACATTCAAAATACAAACTTGTATACGTTTGGCACTGTTATCCCATAGGCCTAATGGGTCTGAGGTTTAGTGCTTTAAATTAATTATACCTTAAACAGCTAATTAAAACCATTAAAGCTGCAGTGAATATTAAATTAGCATTTGTAACCTCAGCAATCCAGTTTCAATTTACCATCTGACACTGGGCAACGGCCACTAGCCTTAAGGCGTGTTTCCAATGAACGCGAAGCGAAGTTTTCGCATGCAAAGTCAATGGAAAGACGAGAATAGACGTGAATTCAAACCGGGCGGCGCGAATGGCGTGAATGACGCAGCGCGAATGATGCGAACAAGCGAAATTCGCTCGAGTTGAAATTTTTCTAGTTGCTAGTTGTTGTCAGCCACGGTTGTTGACAAATGGCGGAAAGATAAGCTATTTCCTTGGAAGCCCCTCCTCTTTCCGGTAGAGAAGGGCTTATGCGCGCGAGTAAAAACAAATAATCGAGCGTTCAAAATGACGCGAATAAGGGTCAGCGTTCAGTGGAAACACACCTTTAGAGTGCCCCACGCAGTCCTGGAGTGTAAATTAGCATTGCAAACACAGGTATACAGTCTGTATACCTCAGGTAAACAGACCAGCAGGTACCAGAAGTGTGTATGTTACCAGCCTCAGGCCTAGGGGTTACCTGGGTCAGTACACAGTCAACAAAGACTGTGGAGCAATAAGGAAACAGCAAGGAGACTTCAGTGCATTCAGTCTGAGCACATATTTAATTCTGTTTTTAAATCATTCAAAACATTTTATTGAATATTTCATTGAATTCTAATACCCTGCTCCATTATACAGATGGTTGCAGTCTAAAACCAGCATCACATCGCGACATGTTGCGTGAGGTTTGGGGGTCATGGCGCTGGGCGGCGGGACGTCCGGAGAGCCGGCTGGGCTTGGTTAGCGCTGGTGCGATGGCGAGCTCGACGTGAACGGCAGGGAAGTCCAGGCTAAAATACAAGAAGTCTTCAACAGACAAGCAGTACTGCCAAAGCGCTGAGGTGGCTGACCTCGGGGCATTTCACCATGGAAAGGCTCGTTGAGGTGGCAAGTTTCAGGCACATGCCCTTCGAGCTGGGCCGTCTCCCAGCAAGAGTAGTGGCTCGCTCGCTGTTGTGGGGAGTGCACTGCTTGTGTCGGGTACATTTATAAGTCACAACAAATAATTAGGTAAAACCAAGCACAGTGATATATACTTTGATATATATAATTTCATTCATTAAGGTGTTTACTATATAAATTCAAGTGAACAGACCTTGGTGTGTGGGTGTACTGTATGTTAGTGGTGGGAAGTTCGAAAGTTTTTACTGACTCAGATCTTTGAATCTCGGTCAGTAAAATAAAAAATCTTTTTTCAAGTAATTTTGTTCATTTTGTTATTCAAACCATGTGAAAACTAAGGAGGTGCAGAGACACACCACTGTCACGTGACAAAATAGTTATGAGTCGTCAACTAATTATTTCTGTTTCATGTAGCCTGCTGACTGAGCCTATGCAGCTGCCATGTGGTGAGTGTGTCCAAGACCATTCACGCATGCATGAAAATGAATCACTCGCTGAGACAACTCATTACTCCCGGTCATATAAAAGATTAGTTCCTAAAGAACGAAATGTTCACGAGCAACACAACACTAGTGTATGTATGTGTGTATTACAGATATGGTTCATTACAAGTCTAAATCCTCATGTTAGTACATACATTTTCCATAAAGTGTGTTTTAGACTTGAGGAGAGAGTGTCACTTGCAGAGACGCACTTGCCAGTCTTATGCCGGCTCATAAATTCCTTTACCCTTCCTTACTGAGGATAGGGAGTTTACCAAACTAACGATAACTCTGTCACTTTTAGCATTATAAATATGCGAGTCATATTATTGATATAATTATGACTGGAATTCATAGAGATCAAATATGGCTAGTGTACATTTGATAGTTCTGTATCTGATTAACTGTGTTACACAGTGTGTCCATTCTTCCTGGCAACAGAACACCACATATTGCTCCAGATAATTAACAATATTGACACTTTATACACTTGTTTGTGATATTCATGGACAGGATATCGAGGCGTAGTCGTGGTGGGGAGGGGTTGCAGTTTGGTGGGCTAGGGAT
>JAOEHI010053678.1:0-14908 GCA_025447815.1 Percopsis transmontana | reverse complement strand
TACCATGAATGATTTATCTTTCACTTAGTTATTAGTAGTGAAAAGCCCACAAAGCTAGGTTGGTGAGGATAATAGTACGTTAGCACAGTGGTCGGTCAGATATAATGCTGATATGGCTAACGGTAGCCTGCTAGTTAGCATCGTTTTACTGTTGGTGAGTGAAGTTATACTTTGTGTAAGTGTTTAGTTAGTTTGCGAGCTGTGGCAGCTGTGTGTTTATCTTTGCCCGACTGGTTCGGTTTTAATTTCTATAATTTTACACGGGCACTTTACACAGGTATTGATGGATGCAGAGTCAACGTTGTTATCTCAGGTTACTGCCTGCAGAGTCACTATATGCATACAGCATAGATGCAGGGCAATGAATAAAGAAAAATACAGGTTTTTGGTTGACTTGCCTTGGGTGAAAATGCAGAGAGGTTTAAACATGACTTTTTGGATGTGTTCCCAGTACCCATGAAAGTATATGTGCACTTAGACAACAAATCAAAATAAATACAGTCAGACTTTTCCTACTGAATTCCTAGGTCAACGGCAGAGCTGGAGTCATTTCACAACCATATTTTGATGTATGCCAGTAAGCGCTTCGCTTCAGTCCTCCAGTCTATGAAGCACAAATCTTACTGGCTGCCCTGGAGTACAACCACCATGTCCACAGACCACCAAAGAAAAGACCTGATGGCTCCATAGAGTAAGTTATGAACATGTTATCAAGATGTGAATGTATAATGCGGTGGGAATTTCTTCAAAGATGCATTGTGATCATCATGTAGTAAAAGCATGAAGCACAAAGCAGGAGTTTGCAGGCTACAAATGCCAATGCTAGTTCCTTTTCCCCCCTTATATTTACCTACAACGAGATTATCAAAAGCTTGTCATATTTGTTTTTTGTATTTCTGTCCCATGTCAGATATCGGAAGCTCTTCAATAAGAAGTATAAGAAGTGGAGCTTGTATGCTATAAAAGAAGACAAGGATTATAAATACATTGCAGATCTTCAGAGGGCTGTAGTGAGAAAACGGCTGTCCTCAGGACGTGGTCTATCTCGACGGACAACAAAAAGGCCAGATGACCCGCATCGTCATGGAGTGCTGTCTGATGTGCTAGCTCCAACCATACAGGAGCTCTTGGAGACACAAGTGAGCCGGGGGGATGGTAAGACCTACATACCTTAAGGGGTAGCATTGGGAAAACAATCACTATTATTGTTATTACTTTATGTTTTTGACTGCAGTAAATTGGTCAGAGTATGACGGCCGCCTTCCCTATTCCCCCTGAAAAAGTCAAAATGTTGTATTATAAGACAAGCCATGCCTCATTTAGACTAAATTTTATTTTCAATACCAAAAAGTAGTATTTACACCAGGAAGATCCTTTCTAAATTCTTTATGCTCTTTCCACAGGTCATTCATTTCCACAGACAGAGACACCAAATGGACCTTGGTGTTTTCAAAGATGACCAACAAACTTTCTATTATAATTTTTCAAATAAACAGTTTTATTTAAAAATGTCTATAATATCCTTGTTTTGATCATAAAGGTTTATCTCCAGTCCTGAAGCATTCTAATTGCCCCCAAATTAAACTTGGATTTGTCCTACAGGTACCCGCTGTAAATGTAAATGTATCCTCCATAATAGTGCATGCTGAAGTGATGAATTTGTTTCAACATCTATGTAAGAAGAACCTCTCCGGGGAACCATCACCTTTTCGTGGTGGATAGTTTTGTGTGAACAAAAAAACCTCTCCACCACGATAAATACCAACTATAAAGTTTTATCTCTTTATAGAGTCTGTTCTCGCATAGCCATGATTAGTGAACCGAAATAAAGATTCTTGTCCGAAACTGAAAATTCAGGATGCACTTGGCCGAAAACCGAAACGGAAACTGAAAATTACTTCTTTTAAAATAGTGTTTCGGCGCTGTACCCACTTGAAATTTCTGCAGAACAAAAACTACAGATCGCAAATTTGTTGTCCTTATCAGACACTTTAAAGTATTTCCACACCGCTAACATGATCTGCCTTTGCTGGGTAGTGTCTTGATAATGGTTAGCTCGTCGAGAGTGAAATCTGAACACTGAGGGGCAGGGCGGGGAAGCATATATTTTCTGCCTTTTTTTCTCTGTGAGCTAAAAAACGAAAATACCATTTGCAGCAAACGAAATTTCGGTGCATCCCTAGATGATTGTTAAGTTGTTAGCTTGCTAATTAGTTAACTGGCTTAAAATGTAACAATGTATGTTTTATGACATGTAGCCCACCTAGTTATTAGTTATTAACCCTGAGTTTTTAATTATTTAATATAACTTCAGTGACACAACACAACAGTGACAAGAAATACTACATCTTATATACTGAGTTTGTAACTACAATTATTTATTTAATTGTGTTTTATTAGCCTATGAAATTAATTTTACTAATGTAGTTTTAAACCCATTCAGAAACAAAATGTAATACACACAACTCTGGTTTAAAGTTTAAATAACATGCATACCAGTGAATTTATTACAAATTACAAATACGTAATACATGAACCAAGGTACCTATATATCTTTTAGTATGACTCACGCGATCACACACACACAAGTCGGCAGACCTAATGTTCTAACAAACTAATAAAACCCGTTGCAGGCCTGAGTTGATGCATGGGAGCAAAAAAAGATGACAGTGTCTGCATGTGACGGCGTCCATATGCTGTCCATATGCTGTCACATATCTTTTATCCCACATAGAAAAACCATGAGCGATGTCTGGGTAGCTCATAGTGCTATCTAGCTAATGGGCTACTGTGTGGTAAACTTCTATGCGATTATTTCCATGTTGACATACAATCAAAAAAATAAAGCTTGTTATTTTAACTGTGTTAAATAGTGGCTACAAATCAATTTAAAGTGTTAAATGAAAGCACTCGGCTTACCAGTTCTGGTAAACCTAGTGTGGAGGCAGGAAATGGTCTTCCCCTTTCACCTACTTCAAGGGTGCCTTGTTATCATGATAGGGATGCTTAACTATTGCTAGTGGGTCGATCTGACATTTAGGGAAGGTTTCCCAGACAGTGTTTAAATTAGGCCAAGACTAGGCCTTAATCTTGAATAGTTAATCACTGCTCAATAAATTGCTTTCTGAAACACAGCCTAATTAGAGATTAAGAACACCTGGACTATGAAGTCTTGAACTAAAGTAAACGATATTAATTTAAACCACATTTGTATGCAAAACATGGAATGGACCCAGAAAAGCCTAAAACATAAGGAACTGGGGCCATAAAAATGAACTTTGCAAACTATTGAGCTGCCGTGAGAATGTGCGGACCGTCACGCAAACTCTTGTTTGGCTCTGTCAGTGAACTACAAAGTACTGAAACTCACCAAATGTCATCAAAATAATGTTTCCACTCACTACGTATATGTCTATGTAGTCAATGAAAAACATAATTATATCCGCTGATCAATGTTTAACATAAGAAAGGCCAACTCAAGCGGAAAATGCTATACACTGTTTATTTCATACTCTTGTTAAACATAAAGGTGTCAAATGAATTATTGCATCACATGGCACACTGGTGGTGACGCGGGGATCCATCTCCACAACAGTGTCAGGTGGGTAAACTCACTCATGTGAGAGTAATTGATCTGTGTGTTAGAATAATACTAACTTTAAACAATAATGTTCAGGGCGACGACTTTCCAAAGTATATCTTTAATAATAATAAAAAATAATAATAATATCTTGCAGCAAGAGAGTCAATACATGCAGGTTGTAAGGCTACACGGTTGACTGACTTCTAATCAGTTATTACAAGTTATTACATACTGGGCTTTGCTCCTCTCCCCCCTTAGCCTGTGTGGCAGATCCAGACAGCGGCTTTTGTTTGCTCCCGTGGCCCAACCAGAGAGAGACATGTTGTTATCTGTTGAGCCCAGGCCACTGTGATGCCACTGTTATGGTTCACTGTGACATGTCCTTGGTGCAACACACAAAGGCTTAGGGGTACATTTATATGAATATTCAGTATTAAAACCATATTTTCTTAACACCGTGGATTATGTGTATGTAATTGAACAGGCGTAAGAAATTATGTGTAGCTTATAAAGGAATGCGTAAAACATGATGATCTAACCGACTTGATTTGCAATGCGGCATTGGCACTGCTAGAAGACATTGCAAATGGTAGATTTCGGAGAGAGCGTGACTTTATAGACCACGCAGATTTTTTGGCCAAAGATGATGACTGGGTCGATTCAGGCTGCCAAGAGCTATCCTGTTGGAACTCTGTGCTGAGCTGGGGCCAGGTTTAGAACGAGAGACAGCAAGGAATCACACCTTACCAGTCCCCTTGCAAGTGCTCACCACACTTGGGTTTCTTGCAACAGGGGCTTTCCAGAGAGAGCTGGCTGACCGGTCAGGTATATCGCAGTCATCCCTGAGCCGCGCTATGCCAGCCGTATGGGACGGTCTCATCCGTATGTCACGCAGATATATAACATTTCCCTACAGGCCAACATTAAACTGCAATTTGCAGCGATGAGCCGATTTCCAAATGTATTCGGAGCAATCGACTGCACTCACACCATCTGTGAATGAATTTGCATATGTGAACAGAAAACATTTTCACTTAATCAATGTGCAAGTAATCTGTGATGCGCAAATGCGTCTGACAAATTTTGTGGCACGGTGGTTACGGAGTATTAGTGTAGGGAACAGACTTAAAGCGGGGGCTGTGCAGGATGGCTAGTTTATTGGTAGGATATAGTCATATATCATTACAGTAAAATACGGCAATAATTTTGTATGTCATCTGAGTATGTGGTTAATGTATCCTTAGGTGACCGTGGTTACCCACTGAAACCCTGGCTCCTCACCCCGCTCACAAACCCTCAGAATGAGCAAGAGCGCCGTTATAATGATGCCCATGCTCGTGCTCGGTCAGTGGTGGAGCGGACTATAGGGCAGCTAAAAGGCCGTTGGCGCTGCTTGGACATTACTGGTGGCATGCTGCTCTACAATCGACAAAAGGTTTGCTGCATTGTGCTTGCAAACCTACGTGGCGTGCCTCCACCGCAGGAGTTGCAAGTGGATGAACCAGTCCCGAACCCACCAAACTTTGCAGCGAATGCAGCAGCTGTACAGCGCCGTTTAGATGTGATAAATACAAAGTGGTAAGCTGAGACTTGGCATGTATTATTTAACAATTTCTTTTAACGCGGTATTGATGTCACTGAGAACACAATTCATTTTTTTTTATTCCTGAGGACAATCCAGCAATTTTTTTGCTTGTCTTGTAGCATGATTTGGCATTGTTATTTGCACCTTTCCGCTGAAGGGTGGCGTATTTATAGTAATTTGCCTAGTAATTTATGGGAGGAGTAAAGGCGGGGTGTGTGGCTCGTGCATGTGCGCTTAATTTCACGTTGATTGGGATGTATAAAGGAAAGGACCTGGCGTACGCCTGGTTTTATACATGTGGATATTTCTGTGCGTAGGCACTTTTTAAAATTTTGTGCTTACGCTATCTTTTAGTATGAAAGCTACGCAGTCTTTTATACATGAGGCCCCTGGAGAAGTAAATTAAAGGAAAACAATGGCAGCAGAAAAGAGACTGCGATCAAAAAACTTCAGTGAGCATGAAAAAAGTATTTTAAAGACAATAGTATCAAGACACCCGGCCATTGAAGACAAACGGTACACATCTGCTGTGGAATCAAAGAAAAGGAATGCATGGAAATCCATCTGTAATGAATTTAATGCAAATGAACAAACATCCACAAGAACAGTACAACAGCTTGAGGTAAGAATTGTCAATTATCTTGATAGCTGTAATTTATTACTGTTTTGTGATATCAATAGATTGACACTACAGTATTATATTCAATACAGGTTTTGTGGAAGAATATAAAAATCAACCTAAAAAAAACTGCTGCAGAAGCCCAAAGAGAGAGGTTTAAGACTGGTGGAGGACCTGCAAATAAAGATACTGATCAGTTGGATGACTTACTGACAGGAATAATGGAGAACATCCAACCTTTGGACATACCAGATGATGACCATCTAGACAGTTCAGATGAGGGATCACACACACATACTACAATTGGTATATTTTGGCATTTCTTACACTCCTTTCAAACTTTTATTTCTTTCTGTTTCATTCTCTTTCATTTGATGTGAAACATTTCTCATTTAATGTGCATTTATTTGATTATATATGAACTGTTCTTGTTTCAAGGAGAAAGTCAAAGGGACAAGGTAATTTACCCTCCACATCCTCAGAAGCTAGGGTGGCAGTGTCTGCCAGTACTGGTCACTAAAACAAGAGTGACAATCCAGAAAAAGCTGGCCATTGAATTTCATGAACACAAGTTGAAGTACCTTAAGGAGGAGCATAAAATGAAAATGAAGATCCTCCAAGTAGAACTGGAAATGAAGATTAAGGAGAGAGATGCAACTGTCTGAAATATCACAACAATGCGTGAATCTGAAATAAAAGTAGTTTATTAAATAATTTTGGGTGTTTATTTAATATACCAGACAAATACACCTACTTTTAAAATACAGTAATTTGCTCATTACATGTGAAAATGTATCAGATCCCAACAGAAGTGTGACAAGGTAATGCCACAAGTGACACAATGCAAAAGCATCTCTGTAGGCAAGTCCTTCTGTGTGATCTGTTGTAAATGGTGGTACATCTAGATTGTCATCCTCCTGTATCGGAGGATCTGGGCATCCATGCTGTTTCAGGTAGTTGTGAAGAACGGCTGTTGCAATGATAACAGTGCAGCATCTTCTTGGTTGGAATCGAAGTGTTTTCCGAAGGCACTGAAAGCGACTCTTCCAAACCCAAACATGCGCTCTACTAGTCCCCTAGTGAGCCTGGTTGTAGCGCCTATGTTTAGTTGTTGTGTGCAAGTATGGTGTAAAAAGAAATTTCTTCTGAGCATACCCACTGTCACCAAGCAAATTCCCTTGTGATCTCCTCTTTCAAACTGAGAACACAGATGAGTAAAGGAAGATCCGGGAATCATGAGTTGCACCTTTCCAACGTGCAAAAATGTTTGAAAACTAACTGGGGAGTGCATACACCTTGGACATTTATAGAAAACCAGTTCTACACACAGTAGATGCAGGTAGAAGAATGCTCCTGTATAAAGGACATGATGAATGCCAATCTACTGAGGTACTTATCCTCATTATGTATACACTCATATGGCGTATATACATTCAAAATGATTATCTTCCTATCATTGCAACACAGCTCAAGCCCAATAGCCCAGTCAACTCCCAATCTTATAACATTAACCAACTGGTCATTTTTTATTCCACATAGTGGCTACCCCTCCTGGAATTCTCCCCCGGACAACTTTAGCATTTAGGTCAGTTAGTGATTCACCCGCCCCATGAAAATCACTATGCATAGAATTTAGTCCTTCCAGGTCTTGTTTAGCCAGGAACGTCTCCTGGACACACAAAATGTCACATATCTCCATTAATTTGTCCACAACAACACGGCGTGATTTATCAGTTTCACTGTGGCCAACACGAAGCTCACGCGCATTATAAGACACGACACAGACGTTCATATAGCCTATTATTTCATTACATAGCAGCCACTATGCAGACTGGCTCTCATGTCGAGCTACAGATGTACCATGGCCATCCAATTCATCTCCCCCCTCGTTAAGTACCTTGGGGCCACGGGCCTCATAATAACGGCGAACATAAATCCTGTCGGGCCAGAGTTTTGGATCGTACATATCAGCAACATTGTTACATTCAGCGGTGATGTGAAATGAGCCGTACCTGCTGCAGGCCAACTCTATCTTTCGACACGTCACTGTTCCATTCTCCAATTTCCTCAATCCACTTAGATGAAAAGTTGTTTACTGCCAACAAAACAATTTCATCATGGCTAAGTGTCTTCATTTTAACCATGATAAAGTTTAACAGTTCATCTTCCACTATCACCTTCCCGTTTTGTAGATTGCAGGTTTTGTACGGGGGCAAGCAGAGGCTCCACCAGCGGCGCCCACCACCGCCGCCGCCATAGAAAGTGGTTAAATATTTATTGCTTACGGCAATGTTTGTTAATAGCCTAGTGACAAAACAGCTCCAGTCCAAACCAATGGAATAATATTAACGGTGAAAAGTCCGTTACAAATCATAGAGTAACTCATTTAACTTTACTATACTGTCTGCCAGCAAATGGCAACCAAATCTGTGACCAACAGAGAGTTGACATTTTGAATTATAAGTAACAAAGATAGCACAAACAGACACAGGGCGCCATCTCAATCACTCATCACAGTGTTTTACATGGTGCCATTCCATTGCTCCAGCAGCGCGCGCAGTCAGGCAATGGCTCCGGAGACTGCTGCGGGGTGGGCTCTCCAGCAGCTGAGCCAGACCTGGGCTCCAGCGACGAGAGCACTCTAGCGGCAGCTCCTGGGACCGGTTGTGCTGACCTGGCTGTACTGACGGCTGATGGTTGTGACGTCGGGCTGTCTGCTTCCACGCCAGATCCCGGCGCAGACAACGAGCACCCCCGTGCACTCTGTCCTATCTATCGCCCAGCATGCTGGCGAGCTGGCCTTGTTCTTCCCACGGTGGAAGGAGCAGTGACCGTCCCAGCCTCCGGAGACGGCGATGGCGGCAGGGGAGCAAGCCGCCCTGAGAGGAGGCGTCCAGACCCCAGTGTCTGTTGTGCAGTGGGCCGGCGAGAGGGCTGGCAGGCGGAACGGCACATGACGGGGAACTCACCGGATGTAGACTGAAGTCCCCATACATGGCCCGTAGCCGCTTTACCCACCGCTGGTATGGGCGTGATGGGCTCCCGAAGATGGCTGTGGCCCACTGAAGTTCGTAGCCGGTGAGCCGCTGAAGGAGTAGGCTTACTTTGTCCTCCTCTGTCCCGTTCATTGCGGCGACCCAGCGCAAGCACAAGCCTTCAGGAATCCTTACATGGCAGCGGGACTCTCTGTGAACCGGGAGCCGCCTATCGCGCTGGCGGGTGAAGTTTCCCAACCTTCGGGAGGCGGGGCTGCTCCATGCCACAGAGGCGCTTCGCTGCTCCCGACGACGCGCTGGGTACGCGCCCGGCGTTTCCCACACCTTCTCCTGCCGCTCGAGCTCACCTCCTCCCGTAGCTCCGCCCCCCCCCCAAAAGTCCAGCTCAGATCCCGGGTAGTCCTCTCTCCAGGAGCCGGGAGGTAGGGGCACGCCAGCGAAGAGCGATAATGCTGCCCAGTCATCGCCGTCGCTATCCTCGCCACTGAGGAGGGAGAGCTCGTGCAGGTGGAAAGACGGAGCCCTCACCTCCTTGCCGTAATCGTCGCCAGCTGCCGCCTTCCAGACGCTGATCTCCGCTGAGAGCCAGCGCAGAGTTTCCCCCGCTCCTCACCGAAGCTGCCCTGGTGAGGGGAAACTGCCTCCCGAGCCGGTAGGTCCTACATCCTCTCTGGGAAACAATGGGTAGGCAGGAAGCGATGCCGCGAGATTGTGTGTCCCTCTGGCTGCTACTCTATTTTTCCGGTTGGTCATTCTGTAACAGGTGTGTGTACAGGTGACAAGTACAGGGCATCTATGCTGAAACAGCACCGAGAGCAGTTGGGGAAACTAAATAGTGTGCAAAACAAAACACAAACGAGGTACACCTGTGGGGCTAATCATCCCCAGGTGTTCCGTGAAGAAGGGAGGCACGGAGCACACACGGGCCTTTGCGCGCTGATCGTGACACGTGTTTGTTTTGATGGTATCAGTATGTTGTAGCATTGATGTTATCTGTAAAATGTTTGCTTGCTACATTCAAAACACATTAATTTCTATTGAAAAAAATGTATCCTGGGGGAATATACATGACATTATATTAACCAGTATCTCTTGACTTACAGTACGCTCTGTACATTGTAATGGGGGCCAATTGTGATTTCAGAGAGGTATGTGTAAATTGTGACACATTATGCTTGGTATACAAGGTGTTATTTTTTTAATCATATTTAAATCGTCCTGCATTTCCTTCTACAAAGGAAAACATTCTGCAAATGCGGAAATGGTGGTGTCTTGTTCTCCTGCAGAACTTCCCCTTGCCGTAAGTTCCCTCAATATCACACTTTAGAATGACATCACACAAAAAAATGTTTTACTCACTGTCAACAGACCAATATGAATGTTTCATAGTGAATGTATGTTGTCATTAAATCACCAAGGCCTGAAGAAGACCGATTTCAGGACAGAAAAAGGTGACGAGAGCAAAGACGGCAACAGGTGAGAGGTCATGTGAATAATTAGTCTTGTAGTCAACTATTGCTTGAAGACTAAAGCATAATCCCTCCACATATTTCAGGATTTGGAAGTGGTCCCTCCAAAAAAATTTAGCTATTCAGAATCTGTTTCTGAAGTATCAGGTATTGTTCAAAGCAGTATTTTTGTACACACATCAATCAATTTTGTAGAGGTGGTTTTGCAGTCATTTCTCCATTTTCATTAAACGAGTATACTTAAAATCAGCTACTGATCTTTTTTACATCTTGCATTGTTATTGTGCCTATAACAACCACAATCTGTTGCCTTTTTACATGAAGCTGTGAACTAGACAGAACTTGGAACATGGGGAACTGGGTATGTTGCCTGTTGTGGGCGTTTTTTATTTCACTGTTTTTCCTTTATTAGGGCCCGAGCACCATGAAAGGTAACATTGTTTGATCATACCACCAGAAAAGCGAAATACTTACTTGCCATTGTAAAGTATAAGTGTAAATATATAGGTATATATGTAAGAAGTTGTTTGTGAAGTTGTGAGGGCTCATGAAAATGTAAATGTATATTGAATAGTATGTTTTAATTATTACTATTATTATGTAGGCTGGTATTTACATTTAAGATACGAAAAGAAACCTGTTTTCCCAAAGAACTACATTTTGGAACCAGACCTGAGGGCTGTTTCACAAAACCAAGATAGTGGATTAAGCCGTGATTTTCCAGATATCCTGTCTGAATTAAGCAGCAACTCGGTTTCACAAAAGCAGTAGCGCATAAGTTGCCATGGTGATTTATTCTGTTCAGCTAGCCTGCTCCAGACCAGGCTAACAGCCAGGCGTAATTTTTATCAGCCTGAATTAATTCAATAGTGGACATTGGTTGCACACAAATTTTTTGCTTTGGCAGCAACTTAAGACAAACAACAAACAAGTTATTAATTTTCAATAAACCTGTGTGTGATTAAAACATGTTTTGATAAAGTAATTTGTGCTCTTGGAACATTTTAATCCTTCACAATTGTATCACTTTATTATAAAACTATTCAATAACTTTTACTCCAATATCTTTTGGTCACTACACGTTTTCATATTACGTTAGCATTATATTCTAGTGTCAATTACACAAATTTTTTTTTAGGCCTTAAAACAGATTGTGTTCTCTGAAGATAGTTGCCTGTAACCACTAGTAACCTTTCAAAATAAAATGTTTAATTTCACTGCAGTGACAGTAGTTAAAGAATTGAACTGACATTACTGTTCTACTGTAATACAAATCAACAGGAAACAAGTAATTTTGAGTAAAGTTTTTCAGTGTTTTACCGACTCAGTCCCAGAATGGAAATTAGACCTTTTCTTATGAAAAAGGTTACAGGCAACCATCTTCGAAGAGAACAATACAAACATTATGTTCAATGTATTGTCAAGACTAAATTAACTAACAATTGTAACTGTAAACAATTCGATGTAACTATAGAACTGATTACCATTGCCATTCCAGCAATCATATATTTTAATGTCTTTAATGTCTGTCTACTCTCTTAATCATTAACATTACCCGTTTTTACCAGATTCATGTCAAAACCTTTTATTCAAGAGCCATAGGATAAACAGTAATACAGTGAGTGTCAAAAATTACAACACTGACCTCATTGTGTTCAGTATTCTTAGAAGTATATAAAATTCTTTACTCTAACTGAAACATCCCATTTCACAAATAGTGGGACTATTTAGACTGTGTACAGTTCTCCATTATTGTCTCCAATAATCTGAAAGATGCCATGTGGGGGAAAAAAAAGAATCTGATCATCAACTAAGATTCGAGGTTTAAGTGTCACTTATACAAGTAACAGGTAAATATTTTCAAACTGTTACACTGCCTTCAGTCCGGCCATGAATTCACCCTGTACATAAGATTAAGGAACTGTGTCAATATTTAATGCAATACTCTTGTAGGAATTGGAACAGTGATTGAACTTGAAATAATCTATACAAAGTTAAAGTTTCATAAATTACACAGTAGCCTAAAACCATCTAACCTAAACACATCCAGGTAGGGCCTGTACACGAAGAAAAACTATCCCTACAATGTCTGAGTTGTATTCTTAGAAGTATTAAAATTCTTTACTCCAACTGAATTAAGACTGTGTACAGTTCTCCATCTCTTCACCTGTAAAACAGATAAAAACTAAGATTAAAGAATGCTGCCTGTAAGAGCCAAATAGGAAATAGTTCATCTGAAATAACTATTTAGTTTAAAAATAGTTAAAATGGTAAAAAAGGAAAAACAATTTAATGAAAATTCATAAGAAATGTATTGGGTTAAAATGCATGATTTAGTAATTTTTAGGTCTGATAACATTTCAGTATTTTGAGCTTCCAATCAGACAGCACTACGTTATAGCGTAAGTATTGGATGTAGTTTGTTTAGTTGAAGTTATAGACGTTGGAAGCAACACAGTTTTTTGACTGTGCGTACCATGCCTATGTATAAAATTAATTTTATAAGTAAACATCTACAAAGAAGACATTTTGGTTTGCTCGTGTTTCAAATACTGGTTGTAGTTAGACTGACTTCAAAAGGTAGCACGGAAGAATTAGAAGCTAATAGGTGCCATTAAATTAGTCAAAAAACTGTCGGGCTTTCCTCTGCTGCGCTAGCTAACGGCTAACTAGTTAGCCTGTCTGCCAACAGTAAAGTGACGCTGCGCGCTGAAGTAAAGATGAGAAAAGGACAGAAACTTACCCAAAGAAGCTAGAACGGAAATGGGTGATCCTCCAAGCCATTCTCCAAGATACGGTAATGAAAGCTACCTTTTTCTATTTGGATTGTCAATGACGTGATACGGACGCTCGAAGAAAACGAAAGTAGGTCAAACCTGTAATGGCTCCTTGTTAGAAATTGCAAACGGTGAACTTATCCCGGCAAAAACGTATGTTGTGAAGGGAAAGTTTGGGCTACTTCATGTCCCTTACTTTCAGTTGATAGCAAGCTTTGATTCAGTCAATGTGGAGTTAAAAATATCTTATGAAGAAAGTGCTTGAAAGGTTTGCATACAACTAGAGCATCTCCAATTTGTAAGATGGCTGAGGAAGGTGCACATAGATGTATCGAGGATACAATTGAACAGGGAAGGTCACATAAGCTGACAGAAGGCATTAAAGGAGAGATTGCAGAGGTGCATTGCACTGAGGAGACAAACATTAGGAACTCTGACAAGCAAAAGAAAAGTGTTAGAGTCAATGATGAGTGATGCTCAAAATTTACAAAAAGTTAAAAATATGATGGAAAATGATTTTGCAACGTCACTAAATGAGTTAAACCGTCTCAAAAACGAATTTGCAAATCTTTTGACTGAAGATGAAAAAACATTTGAAGAGAACTGGTTTGAACCTAAAATGGCAAAAATTAGAGGATTTATGAAAACGACTAAAAGGTGGATTAAAACGGAGCATGAACCCATACTGCAAGAAGAAAATAATGTGGTTGATTATCTGCAAGAAACTATTAAACAAAATGACAGCATTTCACAGATAGGGGCCAGCGATGTTGCACATGCTAGCCCATATGGATCACAAGTAAGTCGCACCTCAGCTGTGTCACGAGTATCGTCAACAAGCGCTAGACAGGAAGCAGAACATGCAGCCCTGCTTGAACGTGCTGCAGCGCTAAAGAAAGTCAACAGCTTGAGTTTGAAGCAGCTAGAATAAAAACTGAAAAGGAAGAGTTAAAGCTGGAAACTGCATTAGCTGAGAGCAAAGCAAAATTAAGAGTGCTTAAAGAATACGCGACAGCGCAAAGGCCACGAGGTGGACACGTGAAAGAAAGAACTAGAATTATGCTACCACAACAAGATAATACAAACATTTATGTTCAACCACAAATGCGGCACTCCCAAATACAACAACAGTCTCAACCAGTCTCCAATTATGTGCCTAATGCTCAAGCTAACAGAGGTGATGACATACTAGCGGTTATGCAAAAACAGAATGTAATCACTGAGTTACAACAGCTATCATATACCAACAAAAGACATTCCTGTGTTCAAGGGTGATGCGCTACAATACAAATCTTTCATGAGGGCATTTTAGCACGCAATAGTGCAGAAAACCAGCAATGATCAAGATAAATTGTACTTCTTGGAACAATTTACGGCCGGTGAACCTTAAGAGCTTGTTCGCAGCTGTGCTCATATGACATCTAGCAAAGGCTACTCTGAGGCGAAGCGACTATTTCATAAGCACTATGGGGATGAATTACGGATTGCCAGTGCGTACATTGACAAAGCACTCAAATGGCCTCAAGTGAAGTCTGATGATGGGAAAGCATTGAGCACCTATGCAAGGTTTTTGATTGGATGTCGCAATACTATGGAAGACATAGAATTCCTAGAGGAGATGGTGAAGGAATTAGAATTAAGATTTTTTACAGTTTTTCTCAAATGCTAAAACACAAAAGCCAATCCTCTAAACCAAATGACCAGTTGTCTAAACACATTTACTAAATCTAGCCATCATTTTCCAATATCATAAACACATTTCACATGAAGACACAATTCACAAAACACAATCCTCCATTCTCAAATCTTAACACATTTTTCTTTGCTAAAACACAAGTTGCAAAAGAACTCTGCTCATATTCTCAAATGAAAGCTCATG
>JAOEHI010053677.1:0-14910 GCA_025447815.1 Percopsis transmontana | reverse complement strand
ACACACACACACACACACACACACACACACACACACACACACACACACACACACGCACACACACACACACACACACAAACACACACACACACACACACACACACACACCAGACCTACACCCCTCCTATATCCACAGTGTATATAAAAGCTGTATCAAATTGCACCTCCAGTTTAATTGGCCCAGTGGTACAGTGTGTGTCTGTCGACAATGACAAATCGCTCTTTCAGAGTCCTAAAGAATGTCTGCCCACTGCCATGTCAGAGGACAGGAGAAGGAGAAAAAAAAGTTAATTGTCCTCTGGCCAGCATTCAAGTGCTGTCGTAATTCTAAAGAAATTTGTAGGAGAGGCGGTTTTGAGTGTTGGGGGTTTATTTATTTGCCTCCTCCCTCTGTTGTAGCCGGCGCCCATGGGCACCAGGGATCTATGGAGTGGGGGGCCGTGCTCTCTGCGTCCCTGCCCTTAGAGCAGCAGTTCGCAGCAGTTCGCAGCAGTTCGCAGCAGTTCTAGACCCCTAAAAAGAAGTGATCCTGGGTGTGGCCATGACATTTTGGCTGCAGAGATTTAGTCACTGGCGCTATAGCCAAAGGAACATCAAAAAAACATTGGAAAAATGTATGCACAGATAATAAAACTAAAAGAAGACTATTTCTAATGTTATATGATTGAGAGAAACTGTCACCAAAAAACAAACAAAGAAGAAACAGCAAATGATAGGACAAGGAAGAAGTGTTCTTTTTCTATTCTCATTCAGTCCCGACACTTTTGATTCAGCATAGCTACCCAAACGTGACCCAAACAAAGGACACGTCATATGGAAAGCATTCCAGATGGAATTCATTTTCAACATAGGCATACCGTGGGCTTTACAATCACACTTCTTTCAAGCACCTCACGGCCCCTAAGAGGGTCCCCATCCCCACTTTGAGAACCACTCCATCGCTCCCATCAGGGTGAACATCACAGTTGGGACAACTACAGTAATTCAATTAGTTTCCCTCTGTTTTTTCAGCACCTCATGAGTGTGTTTCAGCCACTAAGGTATTGAAGACTTGTCAAAACTTCACCGTGTGTGTGTGTGTGTGTGTGTGTGTGTGTGTGTGTGTGGCTATCTAGAGGTTCCCCAGCTGCCCTGACAGGGGACAGCTATGCACATAGCTAACGTTCCTAACCATAGTGCCTGCTTATTGCTGATATCCCTCTGCCTCCTTGACCCGCCAGACAGATGTAGCTGCTCAACATGCAACCCTGAGAGAGGTTCATCCACACACCCATAGGATAGGAGACCAGCTGTGGGCATGGGACAGTTAGAATTGGTAGCAGGTGACTGGGACGTGGTCGTGATGCGCGGGGCAGACTGAGCGTGGCTGGTCAACGTAGTGACACTAAAACAGACGGTCATTTACTGTCTTATGGCTCGCTGAGCGCGCACGCTCTTCAGCGAAGCACTGCTTCGTATTTCCACCGTTACACTCGCCGCCCTCGTAACTGTCCAATACAATCACAGTCTTCTGCTGTTAGCTGGAGAGCAAGAAGAACAGTTGGGAATTAAAGGCCTTGAACACAGTTGTCGTGTGTGTGTGTGGGGGGGTTTACTCACCTTTTGATTTTGACACACACACACACAAGTACCTCCTTAAGTGGCTAAGTATTCCATTGCTATATGTGTCTAGATTATTTTAGCATATTATCACTTCTGTTATTTATTGTTGTCGCTGTATCCCAAAATTGTACTCATATTACTTAATGGCAGCCAGAAATATTTATTCTATTATATTTTTTATATTTTTTATAACAAGAGCTTGCATCAAGAGTAGTTTTTAGATTTGATTTTGAGGAAGGGCCCTAAATCGACGCTACCCTAAAATGAGTCTAGTTTTAAGCATTTTACAACATACATTTACATTTCAGCACTCAAGCTCAATCATACATCAGTGTGATTTAATATCAGATGTCTAAAACAGTAACATGTGGCCATCTGGATGTATGGAGTTTGCGTTTTTTTCCATTCGTCTCTTTTGTAACAGTGTTTTCACAGCTGGGGAAAGCATTGTGCAGGAGGACAGACATACCGTGACAGTTATTCAACTTCCCTGACAGTGTTTGCTCTGATCTGCTCCATCCCTCTTCCTACCTTGCTCATACCGTTCATTCTTTCTGCCTTCCTGGGCCTCACCTCCCGTCTGCCCTGTGTGTGTGTGTGTGTGTGTCTGTGTGTGTGTCTGTGTGTGTGTCTGTGTGTGTGTCTGTGTGCTTTTCCCTCAGACCTGGCCGATAACCTTGCGATAGACGACTTCACCTTCCACGAGCAGCTGCTGACCCCTCGTCTGGCCACGGCCGGGGTGGAAGGTGTCTCCTCCTCCTCCGGGCCCCCTCTGCGGGGGACCTGCTACCTCGTCGGGGCGCTCGTCGGGGCGCTCCCTCTCCTCCTGTTGTGTCGCCACTGACCGCTCAACAGCCACGCTATGAACTTGTGCAGCTGGAGAATCGTCCCTGTGGATTCAGAATGGACATTACAATGACCCCCCCCCCCCCCTCCAAACCTGGCATAAACAAGAACAAACACTCAGCTCTCGTCCTCCTTTTCTCTCTCTCCGTTACTTTTCTCCCTCTCTCTTCCCCCCCCTCTCTCTCTTCCTCCTAGTGAGGACCTGTCTTTAGTGTATTCTAGCAACCTGCCCCATCAAAGTGCAGCAGATAAACCCTCGGAACCCTGTAAATAAACGACTGTGACACCCAGATCTTCTCCCACTGTGTGTAGATGCACCCCCCCTCTTCATTTCTCACTGTCCTCCAGTCCCGGGCGGCCTCTGTATTGTGACCAAAGTGGTGGGGGCCCTTAAAAATGGCTGGTCTTTGTCATGGACCTTTACGTGAGAGCAGCCTGGAGAACGGACACCCACCACAGGACACTGAGGGCAGACCTTTGGAGCTCTCAACGTACTCTCTCTTTCAACTACTTTGACGCCCTGCAGGTACAAACTGGAAGAGGAGACCACCCCTGCTATACGCTTCCCTGGGAAGGAGTCAAAAGGGGTGGGTGTTGTGAACAACCTAATCCCTCACTGTCTGAGGTGACACCCTCATTTAAAAACGCACCTTTATATGGTCCTACTTTATGAATCCTGTTCCTCTTTCTTGTTCATATCTCTCTTTCTCTTCCTCCCTGGTTCACTTTTCTCTCTGTTTATCTCTGTTTTATTGCTATTATTGTACCCTGGCGGTTGCTATAGATTAAAGGTTGTCTGTGTCCAGCCTGACAGACACTGTATGACTTATTCTGCTACCATGACAACAGTAGAAAAGAGGTTGTGAGGTTGTGAGGTAACAGATTCTCAAAGGTTATGTTTTTTTGCTTTTCTTATTGGAACATTTAGTGTTTACACAAGATGCTAAATGCTTGCAGAAAGCAAAGCTTCCTTTTGGGGCCCATGTTAGTAGATTATCTTATTTACACCGGCCGTCGTCACATGTGGAATATGTGCTTAGTAAGTGTGGAGAAATGTCTTGCTTCTGCTATTCACAATAAATACATTATGGAAACAAACAATCTGAAACTACACTCTTAATATTCGTTCCACTGTATTTGGCATTTGGTATGAACCCAGCGTTAATGCTTCCATGTTTGTTTGTTTTTTCAATAACAGCCCTATGTCAAAAAGTTTTAAGGCTATCATGACAGTGTCATTCTTCATTATTTCAACCTGATACCTGTACAGGTGTATGTTTCTCTGTGTTTATGCCACATTTACAAAATATGTTTTGTAATAGTCTTGACATATTTTACATGAAAATAGGTAGACTAGGACAGTGACTGGGAAAGCGGGCAACATTGCGAAGAAGAAAGAGAGAAGAAAATGAGAGACAATGTAAATATGTATTTATCTTTACTGTGGTTTGCATTAGGCTTTTCAAGGTCTGGCCTTTCTATTTGTTTCTTTGTAAGCCACTTGCTTGTGTTTCATTGTTTTAGCTTGACTTTCCAAACAAAAAACTGAATGGAAACTAAAAAGTGATTTTAGCAAAAAGGTTTGAAAAAATAATTGAAAAATGCATTTGTACTTACTGCTGTTTGCAGAGCAGTGTGTAAAATGGGCTAATCTGGCAGGCTAGGCTGAGCACTGATCGGGGACCAGTGCTTGATGTGTTCTGTCTGAAATTCGACACCCTAGAACATGTTTTGTTTTACTTTATGCAAAATAAACATGTTTTAAAGATGTATGGCTTTAGAAAGAGTGATTCTCGTTTTAATATGCTTTAATCAGCTTTTTCATGAGGGTCACAAACCAATGAAGGTGTCTGTAAATGCAGCAGGTTAGCATTGCTATGGCCTACTTTAAAAGAAGGCTACAAGTAGGCCTTGGGTGTTGTGTACAGATCAACAGATTCGGTTTGAAATAAATGAGAGGTAATAATTTGATGGATTAGTAACTGATAACTACTGTACATGACCGTTATTTGTAAATTATTTTCACAACTAATGATCATATGAATTTTGAAAGCACACACGTACAAAAACATTTTTGTTTTAGTTTAAAGCTCAGAGAGCGCAATCCCTTGCCACACCTCAGTGATGACTGACTGACACTCATCTCTACCCCCCACAACCTATAGGCTCACACCATTGTCTACCCCTCCCCTTACAGAACTTTGTTGCCCAGTTGTATTTCAAGCATGAACAGAAACTTCTTGGGGTGATATAGTGAGGAATGAATGGTGCCAAGGCAACAATGCCGTGGTAAAAACATTACACAAGTACACCATGTAATGCTATATGCATTTCCACCTCTGTGAAACTAGACTAGAGATTATAGTTGGCCATTGTTGAAGCTCTGTGTGACTCATACGTGATTGTCACCATATTTGCTCTTCTATTGTGTTTCTTGGTCTTACAAGAGGAGTGACCGCTGCAGGGGCGACACGCTATCGAAGAACATGTTCCCCCTTTGCCTGCGTTCTAAAAGTCGGGTTGGGAGAGGCATTTTGGGTGGTCAATAATTCTAATCTTTTATTATTATGATCATTATTATTTGTAGTTTTGTTTTAGTATCTTTCATAAAATTAATTTAACAATTACATTTTTGTTTTTGTAGTGGCCTACTGTATGTTTTTATGCCGCCCCAGGGGGTTTTGGGGGGGGGGGGGGTGCAAGCAATGAACCGCATCTTTTTTGGGGGGGGGATCATGACTCTGAAAGTTTGAGAACGACTGCTCTGTGGGGAGTAATTGCCCCAAAGCCCCCATGCAAAGCGAGTGACAGACACTTATCTACACCTAATTCAATTACAGGAAGATAATTTAGTTTTAATAGTCTTTGAGCTGCACTCAACACACCAGTCACCACAAACACACGTCAAACTCTGTTATATTGTGTCATGGTGCGTGGCTGTAACTTTTCACACCCACACAAACCCTTCTCCACAGACCCAGATACAACGTCCTTGTATCAAACTGTGCCCTTCATTCTTTCACTGGATTTTTACCTTTTTAGAGAATGAAAGGCTGATCATTAGGAGATGAGCAAACTTTGTCTATGGAGAGACCAGCCAGGCAGCTGACCCTGGCTAGGGGTGGGGTGATGTGCGGGGACGGCGTGAGGGGTACTCTGAATGCTAATGCAAGACTGGAGAAAGGGCAAACATGGCCATTGAAATGCAGAGATCTTGTGTTTTCATAGGGAAATATTGGGGCAACATTGAAACAGGACACATTATGAGAGTGAAAGGTTACTTTGACGTTGGTCAGCAAAGACAAAAATTGCATTTAGGATTTGTTGCGTCGCTGACTCCCTGTGAATATCGGCTAAAAGGAAAATCATGGTCACACATGAAGGTATCTGAACTTGGGTGTTTTAGTGTTAAAAAAAACATTCAAAAAAACAATACAATATATTTACTTGCCATTCATAACAAACTCCCCAATCCACTCCCAATTTATTTTTTTACCAAGCTGGATGTTGAAATTCCTGTGTCAGAAAGGAGAGCTTGAAACATGTCATGTCGTTCGGAGCTCATTCACGTTTAATTACCATGGCAGTGGACCATTTTCGTACCTTTTGTTGGCCTATTGAGAGGAGTACAGGGCCCACGCTCTCCCATGCACACCGCCCCGACATCCTCCCTGCCGCTCCTCGGCGATGTCTGGCAGCCCCAGTCACACGGAATGAATGGAGCTGGCTGTGGAATGTCCACACAAAGGAAGGAATGTCATTTTGCTGAGAGCTACCCCCAAACTAATGCACGTGTGCACACATATTAAAACACACACACACACACACACACACACGCTCCCTGTAAGTCCAGACATGTTTGTTCACAGGGGGCACTAAGTGTTAATATTGCATTTTTCACTGCAGACTTAATTCGTAATAATTTGTACTCTGTACAAATGTACTGTGGCTTTATGTTGAGGCTTGGAAAAGATATTCAAATTTGAATAGCTCCTCATTCAGAGTGATGAAAGAATTTGTTGATCTAATGGATATATGTAGGCTACGTCGTTCATTTGGTTTAGAAAGAAAAAGTACACAAGCCTTAAAATACATATGCATAGAGCTAGCTGCTAAGCTAGTATGTGTGCTACTTTATGTAATTATTTGTCTAGTAATAGGATACTAAATATCCTGTTCACATTTGCTATCATCAGAGCAATCTATGTATGGCTACAATAAATTTGAGCACTTTAATTAATTACGTCTCTATTTTTTCTGTTAAGGGACTAAATATGACCAAATGAATGACTTACAATGTATGTTTAATGAATGGCTTTCACTATAGCCTGCAATAGTGTAGATCCACTTTGTAATCCAGCCCTGTTTTGGAAACCCGAAATAGTTACCATGGTCCAAGAGCACAACAGTTCAGCTGCCTGATCCGTGCTCCACTCCTGGAATTGTAAATTGCCAAGTCTTTGTCCCCGGAACTTGCCGTCCTCCTGGCTATCCACCGGGATTTTGCTGCTCTCTCGCATCTGGATTTCAGTACGTTGCGAATACAGTTTAGTGTCCCGTCTCAAAAGAACCCACAGCAGATTAGGGAAACACTTTTCAGCAACTTTATCATCTGTACTTTAAATTTGAGGGTTTTTTTGGTCGAAATTGTAGCGGTACACCATATAATCGAGTACACTTAAACTAGTTGGGTTGCTGTGTTCTTGTCGGTAAAAAAAAGTTTTGGGA
Organism: Percopsis transmontana; assembly: GCA_025447815.1. NCBI lineage: Eukaryota > Metazoa > Chordata > Actinopteri > Percopsiformes > Percopsidae > Percopsis > Percopsis transmontana. The sequence goes on along the minus strand of JAOEHI010053677.1, from coordinate 7,734 downwards.
AGTTTTTGAACAAATGTTGCGCTGATTTCTTTGTTTTCACAAGAGAGTCTGGAACTCGAAATTATCTCTAAATATATATTTTTTTCTAAGCGGACGTCTTCGGAACTGTGTTTAAAGTTATTTTCGAGGTCCAAAGATCTGAATGAAGTATCTGTTGACCACTGCTCACCACTAGAACCAGTGAAGTGCAACAAAAAAATCAGCGCGTCTCCATGAGGAAATTCAACGTGGGAGTCGTTGAAACTTTGTCCTAGTTTATACACCTGAGCGATTTCTTTGGTTTCTTTTTTTCTTTTATATAAGACAAACAATGAAAACGATGTCGATATTCAGAACGGGTTACACGCTATTAGTTGTACTCTTTCTTTCGGCAATGGCTGAGCCAAAGTCGAAAAGCTGCAATGAAGTTCGTGCTGCTTTCAGTTCCAAAGGTTTCAACGTCATTGATGTTCCCAACAAAGGAATACAAGGTGAGCTTGAATTATTGCTTATCTTATTCTAGTCTACAGTATTTCCCGTACTTAACTGCTACTGTCATTTAATATAAAAAAAAGTTTAGTTTGTGATTCTGTTAAAGGTCCATGGAAGCACGAGATAATCCTATACAATCACGGCGATATTCACCTTAACACATCTAGTAAAGTTACAGTGAAGTATTTTGGGAAATTCTTCAGACAAATGTGACATGCTACGTGCTTCAAACTGTAGTAGCCAGTAGTCCTCATTGAGGAAACGCTTCTTGGTGATTTACAACAATAACAATAACAATAATACGTTAAAAATATACAAATAATGCACCCAGCAGGAAACAGCCCTTGTGTTTATGTCTAAACTTCCTTAGTGGTGTCGAACACGCTTATGAACTGCAGGCTACCAGGAAAGATTTAGTAAACATTCCTGTGAACTGAGCCAGAGCCACAATAATCCCTTTTACCGTTGGTCCTTTTATTGTAGCTTTCCAGTTCTTATTTATCAACGCAGAAAGGGAATAGAATCAAAAGATACATAGTTACTATTTATCAAAAGAAATGCACATTTTCTTTCAATTTTGCTGTGAGAGTGAGAAGACAAGTTGATTAACTAATAATCAATTAAACTCACGCAATGGACATTTAGAGGTGGACTTACAAGGAACCGAGCGAAGCGGGTTGAGGTTTGAAATTCCACTGTGCCTTTGCATACTTTCAATCTCTCATCTCCTTAAAAAAAAAAACATTTATTGTTTGACTCAAATGATGTTCACTATGGCCAAAGGGTTTGAGTTATATTGGTTTTCATCCAGGTAGGACAGTTGTCATTTTGTTTGTTCAAATCTACTAAATGTTTGAAATATCATTTCAGCTGCAGATGGTAATTTGTTTATGGTCTTTTCTCAAGCATTATAATGAGTTTGTTTTGCATAATGGCCTTACAATCCTTGTCTGCTTATGGCATAACGGCTCATTAAAATTTAAGTTGGATGTAGCTGTCAGAATGCCCCAAGACTTTTTTTTCACACAGGCTTAAGTTCCTTTTGTTTCCTTGCCTGTATGTTATTGTGATGCTAAACGTCACCGAGAGTACCCCAACATGTTCTATTTAATTATGGAACATCTCTGGGTTTTGAATGAGAAAAGTGAATGAGGCCAGTTTTGTTGTGCAGGTTTGTGCTATATACACACGTGCCTTCCCTTACAATAGATTCTTGGTGTATGCATGGGCCTTAGACGGGGCCAATCTCAACGAGCACCTTTTGTTATTGATGGAGACTGAGATAATTGATTCATAGGAAGTGACATGGTCTACTGACGTCAAAGGATTTAGGGTCTGCACAAGGAAAGCTATAAAAGCTAAGTAATGTAATGGCTTTGAATTGTGGTTCTAAGCTATGTTTTACATTACAGAAAGAAGTGGTTCGACGTGCAATATAGAAATTTTTCCTGCGTTCTGTGGGAACACTTTATTTTTTTCTGTCGTGTTATGCCGACTAATTCTTGTGTCACTAGCATAACAAAGTTTGTTTATCTGTTATCTATCTTCAACATAAATCAGATTTATCAGATTGTGGTATATTAGAGCTGTCCTCCCTAAAAACTTTTGTTTTGGCTACCCAAACATCTTTTGTTATTGTTGGCTGCATGGGAGGAACAATGTTTATTACAATTTAAGTTACAGGCGACCTTGGTTAAAGCCAGGCTTGAGATTCAATAAAGATGTTTTAATGCAATAAAGCTGTAATGGAAAACCTCAGCAGTTCAGCATAGAATTAAGTGATCTAGAAGAAAAGCAGACTCATATATTGAATTCCATTTTACCCGAGAAACAGTTCTCCCGTCAGTTGGTTAATATTTTGTTGAATACCGTCATTCACAGAAAAAAGCATATTGTATGTTTTCAGGAATCCTACATGTTCTATGTCGTTTTTTTCTATGTATGTGTGTGTGTGCTCAGTGGCAAGGTGGACAAGCTCTTGAAAGGGCCAGAAAACAGAGCGGTTAACACTGACCAGATTGGTATCTGCCATGTCAACAGTTCCTCATTCCTGGGCCGGGGCTGCACTTTGCTTTTTGTAGCCCTTCCAGCTAAATCTGTTTTGCTTTATGCTGGCAGTCTAGCTTGATGTCATGCCTCAGGTATGGGACAATGGCAAAGATCAAAGAGGAGAAGAAAGAGCTTCGTTTTTGCTCCCTTCAGCACAAAACATCCCATGCTCATAATCAGCATAGGGCATTATGGCTGAAACTCAAAACTTCTATGACCTCATCACATTGGCCTCTTGGTAAGCCCAAAACATTTTGCAGAGCGGGAATGTTGGGTCCTCTTGCTCCTTAGCCATTGGCTATGTGCCCCGCTTCGCTGCAGTTAGCTATATAACGTTATGCTATTGTGCTGGCACTTGGCAGACGTAGGGGGAAACAGGAGCACTTGCAATCTGTCAAAGCTTTTATAGCTGGAGAGCCAATATTTGAGTGCACTCCTCTGGTCCATGGGACTGTGTCTCACTGTTGTAACATCCATAATAATTAACCAATAAACCATTGGCCAAGTGTCTTGCCTGCTGTTCAAGGTCAGTCTCATGAAACCAAAAAAGTACCCTGCAGTCCAGTCTGACCTCAAAGGTGGCGTTGAATGATGGCTGATGATAAACGGTTTCCAAATTATTTGGCATGGAAAATTACAACACTTGCAATATGGATATAGTAGCGCCTTTCCTTTTGGTCTAAATGATTTACATACTAATATTTGAAGAGGAAGCTACCCCTTACTTTAAATTGAGTTCCTTGACTAAGTGAAATAGCAAATGACTAATTCACATTGGATGACCATTGGTCAGGTGTTTGCAGAGTTACAGCTTCACCCTGTACCTCTAGGATAAAATAGAACTTTGCTATTCTACTGAGAATACCATTGTATGTGTAAGTGCATTTTTACTGTGGCTGTAGATCAGTAAGAAGCAATGATATTTTGAAGGTTTCTTTCACTGTTGGTCTTGTGTGTGTGTGTGTGTGTGTGAGAGAGTAAGAGACGTCTCCTTCGTAGGTCATAGCAGGTGAGGAAGGTTCACGAATCAGGATAATTGAGTTTAGATATCATGAGGCCTTAGGTCTTGTGAACCCAGAAGAGGCCTGCCTGGGACTGCTAGCGTTCATAGCAGAGAGGGCTTCTACACTTGCCTGCCAGCTCCATGGTGGCTCGGCGTTCTTATCAGTCTTCCTGTAACGGCAGGGCGGCAGCTCAGATCGGGGTCTCTTGTGGCATCCTGCATTGCTCCGCAAGCAACAGCTGCCTTATCGTTGTTTAAAAAAACCAAATAATCTTATCGCAGCCCACATAAGAAAATGAGCGCAGCGCGCGAAGGACGAGGCCAAACAAGCAGAGCACTTGAACCGCCTGGCTGGTCTTGGTGGTCCTGGTGTTGGAGGGAAGGATATGGTCTCGTTCTGTTTGGACTGAATGGGCCTTGGCAGACCACCCCTTTTGTTCCTTTTTTGTTTTGATTATCCACAAATATTACATTCAGGGTTTTGAATGGGATGTTTCCCTTTCCATTAAATTCAGGAGTAATCTAGTAAAGTCTCATACACACGTGTGTGTGTGTGTGTGTGTGTGTGTGCGCGCCAAGTCACCATCTCTCCACATCCTTCGCTCTGGCCTGTCCTCTTTAACCCCCCCCCCCCCCACACACACACACACACAAATGGCAGAGTGAGTGACAGAGCAGTGGGGGGTGGATGCAGTATGAGGGAACAATTGAGCACCCCCTCTTTAGGCCGGCCTGCACCCCCCACCCCCCATCCCCGCAACATTCCTCACCGGACCACCAGGACCCACACACTGGGAGCCCTGGAGCTGGGAACACACGGCAACAAAGAGATAGCTGCAGGGACTGGGGGCACACCGAGAGAAAGAGAAGGGATTTGACTGACAGAAATAAAGAAGTGTGTTTTCTAGGACTGAGTTTCTAGGACATCCAGGACACACAGAGAGAGAGAGAGAGAGAGAGAGAGAGAGAGTGACGCAGGGTCGGGGAATCCAAGGAAGGCGGCAGGGTTTAGGGTTAGATCCGTGGCCTGTGACTCATCTCCAGTGAGCCATGCAGGCATGTACATATAGCCTGCTCCTCTCAATAACCCCTGGCTCTGAGCAAGCACTCGTATCGGTCCGACATGCCATAGCATGCACTGTTTGATGGTTGCCTTCATCCTAAAGGCTCCCCACAATCACGAGCGCATACATTTTTAGCCTGAGTGACCATGTTTTCTCTATTAGCTTCGCTGTATTCCTCTGTGTCTTAAAAGAAAGCCACGGTTGAGCTTTGAGCAGAGACAGTCCCCCCCCCCCCCAAAACTCCTTGTTAACACATCCTGTTTGCATTCTGTTAAGTTGACAGTCTCTCTTTCTCTCTCTCTCTGCCGTGCTGTCCCTACTCACATATCAGTTCAGTTCCCCTTGGCTCTGCGGCTCCGGGAGGTTTAGTTTCAGACGTTGTCTTTCCTTCCTCTCTCATCCCTCGATGATTTCCTCTCCTTTTTTCCTTTTTTTTTTCTTCCACCTTCCCACAGTGGGTTACTGGTACTTTCCTGCTTAGCTGCGTTTAGCCTTCTTCTTTCTTTCACCCTACCCCCACCCTCGGAGGGGTTGTCTCAGTGTGGGAAGACTTCCAGATGATCCTCATGCCAAAACAGTGCGTGTCTGTCATTTACAGACACACACACACACGCATACACATACATCTCCCTGGGGCTCTGCTGTCATGCTTCAATATACCAACGAGCTGCTGTTGAATGTCATGGCAGCTCTGCTGATCCCATGCCAAGGCTTTTACTGTTTCCAATACATTAACACTCACTACCACCAACACCTCTGCAGTTTGACTCCGGTCGCTGCCGGATTCCCTTCAATGGTGTATTTTTTTTTTTTTGTGCGTGAATTTTTTTTGTGGTGTTCCTCTCTGATATTTGAGCTGTTGTGTGTCTCCTTTTGTGTTGGTCACCTCAGTGCCGGTGTCACTCAGCCAGCTGTGAGGAGTGTGGCAGAGGGCCTGCGGGCTCTGATCCCAAACTGCGGGAGGGGGGGAGGGCGAGACCCCCTGCCTGGCACAAACTAGGCTGACACTCGCTTGAGTCTGCCAGAGAGGGAATGTGGCTGTGATGGAGGTGTAATTCATCTGACATTTATTAAATCGCGGTGAAGACGTAGTGGGCGCTGTGAGCGCGGTGATAGTCGTCTATCAACAGTGGGGCATCGCTGTGGCTTTCCAGAGGCACGTGGAGTTAGCTAGAGGTCTGAGGCGCTGGAGCTAGGGACTTGCCTGGGTGTTTGGGCTGAATCCCCAGTGCTGGGCCCAGGCCAGAGGAGCTGTAATCCCTGCTAATTACTCCCAAGGCCTGCATCATGACTCCCACCAATGAGTCTCTCACACTTAGCTCACTTCTCCAAACTGCAGTTGGCTCTAATTTTGACCTATTCCCTCTGTGTGCTATTTGCTCTTTGAACTTGTATTAAATCAAATTCTTTCAGACAAAAAAAATATTCCAAGTCAGTCAGCTTTGTATTTTTTTTTAAAGAGCCTTTTCTGCCAAACACTAAAACAGTGGGCGGGTCTTTGGCCTTTTCACAAAGTTCTGTGAATTTCAGTGAGGCGGTGATGCCGTGTCTTAAAACAGGGCCATCACAGCTTACATTTAAGCTAACTTTTAAAACAAGCCATTGGCAGAAATCCTGCTGGCTGAGGATCTAACTGGTGAGGTAGAACACAGTTAGAAGCCGGAGCAAGTACTTTGTAAATGAACACTCCGACATTACAAATCATTTGGTCAGCGAATTTCAGGGTGGTTCCTGCTAAAAGAAAAACGAGTGTTTGAGCAGGAATGTGAGATGAACCGCTAGGGGTTGAAATGTTGTACATCATCTGAATGGCCAGACTGATCACATAGTAGCTATGATTTATGGAAACACTGACTGTATATCATCTAGACAGGACCCAACATTTATGACTGATGTCCATTGAACCGTTGTACCTTAACTTCTAGACTTTCTAACCCCATTGACAGTGGACTATGAGTGGTTCTCTTCCCACCACCCTCTCCAGTATCCAGTTTCCCATGGCCCAACAGGTATATCGGCGCCATTGTTGAGCTTTTGTAGCTTTGAGGTTCCAGAAACCTGATCTTGTACCTGACCTCATTCTGCCTGGGGGTCCTCTCCGGGGGCCCCCTGTCCTGCCCTCAACATCTGGTTGACTTCAGCTGCTTTTGGATGTCTGTTATAAACATTGTCAAAGTGCTCCCTGTCCAAAGGAGGGGCTCGCTGGCTTTTACTGGCAATGATGAGATGTATTGTTTGTATGTTAAATCTTTTAAAAGCTCTATGTATGCTTGGTTGCAGGGGTGGGGGTGTCATAATGAATTATCTTTTTACCAGGCTTATGTGGCAATGCACAAGTGGAGTACGCAACACAGAGGCCTGTCAAATGAGTCCAGGTTAGTCTAGGTTTCAGGCATTGTCTGAAGCACATCTCAGAGAGGACTTTGGCTGCTTGTAAGCTTAACAGTAGTCCATTTCTCTGACAGCACAGCGCAGTCTGCGCAGGGTCCCGCGGCAACGTACTTGGCCTTAAGTAAAGGGTGTTTTTCATCTTCTCGTTTAAAGTCTGTTTTCATTTGTCCACCATGAGTCAGTGGAAAGGCGGGGGGTTAAGATGGACAAGCCAACGAAGTCTTTTGTGCCTTCCTCCTCTCTTCCCTTGTGATAATCAAGCTGTGCTGTAACTTGTCCCCTCTGTTTGTCTGCAGAACCTCCGCTTGTCTCTGCAAATCTCGACGAAACAGGCCTCACTATCTCCGCCTGTCTCCTCTCTCTTTCCTTTTCTGTACACATGCTGTCTCGCTTACATGCAGGCAGATCAGGATTTTGGTGGTCTTGAGTCAGAACTGAACAAATATATGTGCGTGTTTATTAAACTATCTGGAAAACATTCACGCTGAGAGGCACAGGTGTAGAGGCTAAAAAGGATTCAGCCATTTGTTAACGTGAAACATTAATTTAATAGATAACCCAAGATGTTGAGAAACAATTGTTATTTCCAGCAAAGATGATGTCAAATGAAACATAACAAGGACATTGTGGTTCAAAAGGTTTTACAATGGACATTTTTTAGAATATGTCCTTTACCAACAAATTGAGCGTAGCGTTAGTTCTGGCAGACCACGGTAGTCTGCCTACTGCTGTCAGTCAGCTGACTGACCAACACCC
>JAOEHI010053675.1:0-14911 GCA_025447815.1 Percopsis transmontana | reverse complement strand
TCCCCCATCCCCGCACCTGCCCGTGGTGTGTTCGGCTCACCCGCGCCACTGTAATAACATGGGGCCTCGGCGCCCAAGAGGCGTTGGAGCTCAGTGACCCGACCCCCCCCCCCCACCCCAATCAAGTGTCATAGTGACACTGTAGCGGGCCAGGTGGAAACTGTCGCAGACAAAGTTACTCCTCTTGGCTGCTGTTTAGGAAGGTTATATGCTGCAGGTGTTACTCATTTGTACGTTGCGTCTGTACTGATGCTTTTTTCCCCCTCAGTAATTCCTTCATGTGTAGCCATATGTACTGTAATCTCACAGTCTCCCCAAAGGTTCAGCGAAAAGTAATTAACGCTGTTTTAGTCTTGTTTGTGTGAATGGAAGTGGTTTACATAGCCTACAACACACGTACATGTATGGAAAGCCTGTGAATGTTGTTGCATAATTTAGGAGAAGGCTAAAGGGGTAGTGAATGTGAAAGCTGCTTAATGCTCTATAAAGATTATATTGTAGCTGTTGGGTTATAAAGTACCCAAAGGCTGCATGTGTCTGCTCCCCTAACCACCCTGTGAATGGGAATTTGGGTCATAGAAATGTCTAGCAGTTGCAAACCCCAGATGTCTAAGCGTTATTCCTGGAGCATATTCGTTTATGTTTTATTTATCACATTTTTTATCTTTTTTTTAATTTATTTTTTAATTTTTTTAATTATTCACTCCCTGGATGAAAATTGTTTCTAGACAAAATTCAAGGATGTTTAAGGTCCCCCATGAGACGTTTAAGCTATAGCGAGAAACTGTAACTGTACCTATAAAATCTTTTGGCCAGATCTTGGGAATTGTTGATGTTGAGCAGTTATTATTATTAATAATAATAATAATAATAACAAAAATAAATATTAGCCAGAGAGCACTGCAAAGTTCTCACAGGATGTGATCAAGTGTTTAACTGTGTGTGTGTGTGTGTGTGTGTGTGTGTGTGTGCTGGATGTGCAGGGTTGTATCGATAGCATATTGAAATAATAAACCCCAGAAATGGACGTTGCAGTCAGAACTGTTAGATGGGGAGACGGGAGGAAGGAGAAACTATGGACTGGAAGTCCATGGTGGCGGTAATATTTCTCTCTCCCCCCCAATGCCCCATTTCCCGCCGTTGGCACGTGTTTTGTCAGAGAAGAAGAAAGGAGCTGGGGGAAGGGTGACATTTGCCACAGGGTGGGAACATCGCGGTCAGCGCATTTTCCATGCTAATGCCTTTTACTGTACCCACCATTCAGGAACAATTACCCCACTGTATAGCCCATATCAAGCTCCATTTAGATTGGCTGCCTTTTGACGTGCGAATTAAATGTTGCCTTTTGAGTGAATGTTGAAATCAGCACTATTCAAAGTGACCTACCGCCTCACTGGAAACAACTTGTGCATGTTGTACATGGGTTGGATGGTTGCAGCTCTCCAGGAAGTGATCTTAATCACTCCCCAGCAAACATGCCTATTTAACATATGTCTGATCATCGTAGTGAAAAATTAAAATGTTAAACGGGTTGTAGCATATGCTGTAGCCTGTCAAAACAAACAATGTATACTCTATTATACAACCGCTAATTATATGAAATACTCTCTTACTCCCAAAGTTTCAACGCTATTTCTTGGTGAAAGAAACTGACCCTGGGTGTTGTCCACATAAAATTTTGGGGGCAATGCAGGGGGATTACTTCAGACTGGTGTAGCGGCCAGTCATAGGATTAGTCTACTGAAGAGTCTCTGAGCCAAAGGACATTTGCCAAACCCCCACCCTATTATTTATGGATTACATTTGAACCCAAAGAGTGAACTACAAATGGGTTCTGACAAGCACAAGGCAATGTTCAAACTGAAAGCCCAACAGTTTGTAACGTAAACCTCAACTTTGTCCCCGCTAAATACTGTGAACTGTGAATGGCGAGTGCCTTTTCCAATTGAAGAGAATGGGTCACAAACACCGTGCGCGGGCTTTGCTGCATCCAGCTCTTGTATCTCGGGGCAGCCTACCCGGCTGCACTTGCCGTGAGTTGTTTGGGTGCTCCAGTCTCCGGCTGTGGAGTCGAGGTTATAGTGTTGCCTGCCTGCCTGCCTCCTTTCATCTCCCTCTCCAAATCACCACAGCTAATGGTCAGTCCAGCCCTATGCCACCATGTTCACGCCACACTCGCACCCACTATCAGCATCCTGAATGCCGTCTTGTTGTGTTTGCTTGGCCATCTGCTTTTATTTCTAAAAAGGGATCAGCCGCACCGATGACCTTTCAGTTTGCAGAAACACAGCAATCATTCTAAAGCTACACTGTTGAGTGTAGCCTTAACTGCTCGATGGCGTGGGCTTCGTGAAACGACTCGCTTTCTTTCTGGCAACAATTACATGAAAAGGTCACGGCCATAACTGATGTTGAGCTTTACTGAGATTGTATCCTACTGTGCATTAGGAAGGGGTTTCCCTATAAAGCTTTTAGTCTAGTTCATATATAATGGCGTTGGTGTACTTTATTTTAAACTATACATCGAAAATGACTAATTTACGGCCCATGCTGAGTTTGGGGTTGGCTCTGAATTGGGTATTTTATGGTACATTTGCTTCAGTTATGATTCAGACATTTATGAGTTTTAACAATATTAGTGGGCCTGGGACCGTGACTGGGAAAATTACCCTTACTTGTAATTGTGCATTTCTTTGCAAATGTAACCCATGAAATCAAGCAAAACGGGAATGTAGCAAAATAAATTGCATTTTGGAATAGCACAATGGCATTTGCTGGGCTCTATGAAGTCTATAAATGTTGTTTGACACCTCACAAGAAACACAGCCAGTTAATTGTACCCTTAGCGCATTGAAGTAACAAAAGAGCTTTACAAAGCTCCTACATTTGTAAAGAACATAAGGCACGATAATGCGATGGCATTTCATCTTCATGACCCTGACATACTGTAGATATTAACTTTGATTATTATAATTTCTGTGATTATTTCTGCTAATATTTCAGTAGGGAAGGCTTGTCCTGGAGCCAGACTTTGTCTCTAGGAACAACCACGTGTGTCTAGAGGTAAAGATCTGCGGGACCACATCTGCTGGTAAAATGTGTCCATTAGTCGTGTACAGTTGTGGGATCTCTCGGATCTCTTTCGGAGGTGGGAGTTGCAAGCGTTTCTCCTCACAGAGACGGGGGTAATTATGATGGGTGATTGATTGACGTGCCACCTGAGCAGAACGAGTGCCGACGGCTTGTGTTCCATCAGCCGGCACCCTCCTCAGGTGGCAGTTAGACGGAGGAGTGCTGAGAGACGACATAAGTAGATCCTAGCATAGACCCAGGCAGACTGACAGATGTTGATTTTCAAGCTTTCCTTGTAGCGGGGCCCAACCCCCTTATCAGCTACCATCTGTGGACTCCCCAGGAGAGAGACTCTAAAGTAGCAGGGTATCTGCATATGCTGCGATACGCTTCTCTTTCAAGTGTACTTTCTGCAATTGTATCTGTAAAAAATGAAAGCACATATGTACTTTTGTGTGGCAAGGTTGTGTACCGTATCTTCGTCAGGGCTGTCGTACTTTGCAGTTCTTAGCTGTTGCTGTGTTTTGATAGGTTGCTGGTTACCTTTGCCACAGAAACAAAAGTAGCTTCTTACTGTTTAGTTAGGTCTTCTATGCACTGTTAGAGAATAGACGTTTCTGTGGGAACACAACATTAAATTAAGCAGGAAAGAAATTGCCTAGTAAGGAAATTAAGGGGGATTGTAAAGTCTAGCAATATGGTCTGCATTCTTACCCGAGGAATTCATATTTTATTCACAGCCATCAACAACCGGATTGGGAATAGTTTATCCCTGGAATATGCTAGGGAAAAAGCTTTCTGCTATTTTAAGCTTTCTTAAAATAGCAAATGGCTTCCAGAAAACTGAGATGTTGTTTTTTCTAATCAGTGTTTTGGTAAAAGATAGAAATTCACTGGCTATACCCATAGAGGCAATAAGCCCTTCAACAAAGTTAAACTGCTTATTGACATTTTGATTCTGCTGTGCTATACAGCCCCTTTATTATCCTAGCATCACAAATAGAGGCTCTGTGTCACGTAACCAATGTTACATCTAGTTTCCTCCATGCCCTGAGCAAATTCAGATATTTCTAAAATGAAGTAAGCCGCGTCCTCGTGTTCTTAGCTGTGGAAAGATAGATTCAGTTATGTGGAAAAATCTAATCTATCCTGTTTTATATATAAAATTGACTGTAAGATGAGTCAAGCCAAATGTAGAATAACAGAAAACATGAGCTGTTAATTCAGTACATTTCTTTAATTAAAAACATGCCTTGGATATGAGTCACACTTAAACATGTATTTCAACATGGACAGCAGTTCTGAGAAGCTCCGGAGTTTTGAGAAGCTTGCTTAAAAGGTGTCTCTGTGTATAGCAACATATCAGCTTCAAATCGACCATTTGGCTGCTGACTAAGGACATAGCACAGATTACCATTTACCTTTTTTGACAGCAATTATTTTCAAGCAGTGCACCATAACATTGCCATTAAAACGGCTTTAAATGAAATGACATAATTGCATATTGGGTTGCTTTCTTTCAAACGTGGGCTATTATAAACGCTCCAGGATGCGCTGGCCCATTTGCGTCCCTTGAATAAATGATGAAACCCTTCCCTCCACTGGAGAAAGTAGATGGTAAATGAACATCGATGAATAGTGACAAGCGTATAGCATGGGCCAAACATCTGCATTCCCAATGGGCCTTTCTCCTCATCCGTCGTATTCTCTCCCTCTCCTCGTATGCCCCCCCCCTCTCTCTTTTGTGCTCGTTGAACTGCTATTATATTCCACTTAGGAATTATTACCATCTTTTTAGTGGTAGTTTATTATTTATGAAAGCAGTCGTTTAATAAAAGAATGTTTTATTGCCAAATACATAGCCTATACAGAGAGCTGATCAAGACTTTTACTGACAACAAGTTATGAGACAATGGTTCTCATTTAAAGGTCTACTAAGCGATGTTTAGGCAATTAGAAAACTTATACATATATATATTTATATATATATGTACCTAGTATCGTAAATAAACTGTTTTTAGTCTACGAAGGGTTGGTCACAGCTGAGATAGATAGATAGCATTGGCACAGCAGCTTTTACACTAACAGGTATCAGTGTCGGGGTCGCCACTAAGGAATTTTGGGCACAGTGAAAAGGTAGCAAATTGGGTCATTCCCGTCTTGAAGAATAATACAGTTATACAATAAAAGCATTTGCAAACAATTAAGTAAAAAAATACGACGAATAAAGACTAAAAACTACGTAATAATTGACAGCGAGACTTTTGCGTGATGATACTACTACCACTAAAAATAGTGTTTGTTTATCTTTGAAGAAGGTATATGATCATTAGTCTTGTCACACACTCCCTACAGCTATCTCAAGGCAAGGTTAATAAAATAGTCTAGCTGTCAACATGCTGCTGCTCACCTCTTTCTTCATTTGCTGGTTTATTGGGAGAGATATGGGTACGAGGTGACAGGGCTGCAGAGCCTGAATCTGCTTGACCTGACAGCAGGCAGGCACAACCGTTAGCATGTGCCCCCTGCTAACAGTTCGCCTGTAATTTGTATTTTTTTTTTAATTTAGGTGAAATTGAATTCCACTGTAACGCTACATACTGTGAACCGAAGTAATGTGGGCATATTCCATAGTGAACAGTAGTTCACAGCATTAGTGTATTATTTCATCACTCAGACTAATAAACCCAAAATTTGTGTTAGACTGTTAAGTGGGGAAGTGGGGGGGGGGGGGGGCTCTTTAATTCCCAAACTTCTTTAGCCTTATACAATTTGTTATTTTCTGAAAGTCACATTTTACTCTGAATGACATGTGCAGGATTACTATACACTTACCAGCCTTACCAAGAGAATATTTTTACTGTAGGGGGAAAGACATTTCACTGAACTGAGGGATTAGCGTGTGCGTGCTTCAATCACCCACTCTTTGCCAGGGATAAATATTCCCTGTGACTTGAGGCCTGCCAACTTTGCTGGAATCACTGGTTCACATTTCTCGGTGCCCGAGGTGTTGCAGGGTCCTGTCATTACCGTAACGCTACGGGGGAACGTTATGCACGGAGCGCACTTCCTGGGTGCATTCATGTGAGGCTCGCTCACAAAGCCGCCAATGTGAGGGTTATTTTAGGTCGTTAGGTTTGCCTGTTTAGCATGGGAGTCTTCACTTAGGCTTACTTGAACTGACTTAATTACCCTGACAGTCTCCGGCCCCTGTGAATTTATCATCTTCATCCAAGTCCAGGGAGTGCAACTTGAGCAATAATATCACTTGGACTAAAGCAATAGCTTATTGATTGGCACCTTATATAGTAAGCGACAACTCTGTGAATGTAATGGATTGGGACAGTGGCGTTCGTTCAAGAATGGGGAAGGTACCTAATGGTTTTCTCTTGCCCTGTCCTTTTAAATTTCCCCATCTTGGGTTAATGAGAGGCAGAGGTTCCCTGCTGCACATTTCTAATTGCCCTCATGTCGGGATGTAAAATGGCATGGAGCAGCAATTTATCGGGTAACTCAACATAAGAAGGAAAATGGTCAAGGACTGCCAAGCCACTGAGGCCCACCAACTGTGAGATTGATCATTAGTCAATGACTTTTGATGACCTGGCATCCGTTCTTTCTCACAATGGAATTGCGAAAAGAGCTCTGATACAACCTTCAGCTATATCCTTAGTCCCCATGCAATGATGAACTGCTGGAATGGCATTTCTTTTTGCCATTGTTTATGGCTAGGGACAATTTAGTATTCATGTATTACCATAAATAAATAGCTTAAAAAATATCAACCATATATGTGTTGTCGGTGATCAGTGAGGCCACTTAAGTCATGTTAATGCACACACTGAGAAATAATGAAACACTTTCTTGAACCCAAAAGGGGTCTAGCTTACTTAGGTGTTTTTATTTTTAATTTGAAATTTGTAATAAAATCCCGGTGATTAGCGTTCTAGGCAAAAACTTTTTTTTTTTCTTTTGTTTAAAACAAAAAAATAACTGAAAGGTGCTGAATAGTCTACAATAGTCCACAAATTATTGTTCAATACTACTAAAATGAGCGGTTATTATTTTGGCAGCATTCATTTGTTTTCTCTGTGAACACAATAACCTTGTGGAAAGTGGAATTACGTGCTCAAACAGGCGCATTCAGATGAGTGGCTTTGTATATTGTTGGTTTTAAACCCAGCACACTGTATGATGACAATGGTCGTCTCACAATGATCGTGCCACGACTGGCTACTACGTGGTATTTATAACACTAACATTGAGTACAAGTAGGATTGTCATGTTGATGAGATAGAAGAATAGAAATAAAACAATAGAAACGCTACTGGCCGACTGAAGGCAGGCTGGGTCCAGACTGACACTGCTGATGCCCACTTTTCGAATGTTGCGTTCACGGCCTGGCATTGCCTTCAGCAATGGGGTTTTCCAGCTAGGAGACACAGTCGAGGGTATCAGCGCCTTTTTGGGTGGGTTAAACGGCATTAGGGCCCTATTTTAACAATCTAACCACACGGTATAAAGTGCATGACGCAAGTGCATTTAGGGCGTGGCCAAGTGCATTTGCTATTTAAACATGGGTGCTGTATGAGGAAATGCAAAATTAGGAAAGCCATTTGCGTTGCGCTTGGCGCCGGGTGTAAGATGGGCCCTCAGTGTCCAATGAAATTCACGCCATAGATGTTGAAGGACTCGCAATTGGTTAGAGAAGAAATAGAATCTCCCAGGAAAGGGCTATCTAAGACGGGGAACGTAACTACAGTGTCTTTCTCACATAGTTCCTGGCAAATGACTGGGATAACCTTTCAGGCACCGCTAGTGATTTTCACTAATCACACATGCAGCTACATTCAGGAACATTTCCCTCTTGTGCCTATTCACACATGCCATGGCAATGCCGGAATAGATGGGGCAAGGGATAGTCTAGCAGGTGGTGCTTTGTGGATGCCAACCACCATGAAACTCAACAGAAGATGGAGATATACAACCACCTCTGCTGTAGCGCACTAAACCTGTTCCAATTGCTAGGAGGGATGTGTCCACGATGGTTGTGTCCACATATTTCGTAATGAGACGGCATATCTTTCAGGTGAAATAAGATGGTAATGAACGCGACGTTATGCTACTGGTATTTAATAGTGATGATGACTTATAAAACACCCTATCAGGTTCCAAATATGCGGATTCACTTTTAATACACGCCATTGAGCAACACCAGCCATGCCCATTAAACGCAGCACAAGTCTTTGAAAGTAGTTCAAGAATGTTGCAAACGTTTTAGAGGAAACATGTCGTCCAGTTAAAAGTTCCCTGAATGTAACTGAATGTTGTTCCACTGGGAAGACGACTCAAATGATTGGTGTGCTGGTCTCTTTCTAATCCAGTTTGTTTTCCCCTTGATACGTATTTCCCCAAAAAGTATTGGGTTATTCCGTTCTTGATTATAATAGGTGTTCTTTTGTGAAAAACTGTTTTTTATTATAACTGTATAAAAGTGTTTTGTATTTTGAACTGATGGTATGGTTTATGTGCCAGCTTTTATAGGGAAGAATAGGTGTTGAGGGGGGCCCCCGTGCCTGTGTTGCTTAGGGCCTCCAAATCACTGAGTCCGCCCCTGCACACACCACACCAACAGTGACTGAAGTGTCGGAATTAGCTGAGGCAAAAGGTGGAAAGCAAAAGGCTGGCAGCTGGTGGTGTGATGTAAGCCCGAAAAATAACATAGCTTAAATGGAGTTTCAGTCAGAATAGTATAATTTAAATTTTGATTAAGTTGGCCATTATTTTATTTATCGGATAGCACTTTCCATTTTGAATTTGAATTTGACATTTAAATTTGTATTTGAAATGACAATTTATACATGCTTTTGAAAAGCGTGAAAAACTTTTTGATTAAATAGTTTCTTTGAAAAAAATATAAATTCAGCCTCTTTTTAGCTCAAGTTTCAGGTGGCAACATTCCATTGTTCATAAAAGACTAATGAAACTTAAATTAGATTGTCATTTGTATCACTTTCAACATGTTCCAAGAAAAGAAAAAAGTGCAGGATTGCCTATTTGTGTATCTGGTGATGGTTGCCAGAAAGCTGCAGCATAGGAGTAAGTGACAGGCAAGGACAACGCGATGCGACCGCGAATCCAATGGCTGCATGTAAATGGAAGGAACTGTTATCCGTAAATTGAGAAGAGTGAATGTGAATAATGCGGCGTATTGTCACAGAGGCATAATCATTCGAAGACACAGCGCAGCAACAATAGAGGGACAACTTGAATTCAGACATTAGCACGTCTGCAAACAATGGGGTTGTTGAGAAAAGGTAATGGAGCCAAGCAAATTGCATAAAAGGGTGAGATAAAGTGGTGATGCAGTTAAAAGGCAAAAGGGGTCGTGTGGCGGTGCAGGGTGATTGGACAAGAATTAAAATGGTCCGGGGATGAGATGAATACTATGATATAGCTGTTCAGGTGTAGAAAGGAAAACAACAATTACAACTTCCCCCACTAAACAAATGCCGATTTCACGGCTGTTGTTCACAGATGAATACAATAAGGATTTACCCTTACCACGGATGAAAGACAGTTGGAGTTTGTACAATCTGTTGTCTAGGTGTGACATTGTTGGGAAAAAAGGCATTAGCAGGGGTCAGTTCCCCAGAGAGAATAGGCCGACTATATGGGGTCTACGCAATCCCATTGGCCCATGGACTTCATTAAAGTTAGGCTTTGAATTTATCCGATTTAAATCATATTTGCTATAGAAGTCAATAGTGGCTCTGTATTATTTTCTTTAGAACTTTAAGTAAACCATTACCCATTATCCAGAGTGATTTGAAGTAACATTTTAGACAAAAGAGCCTACTAGAATTGTGCTGGACAGTACCAGGTTTCAGTAAGCCCAGACTATTAAGCCCTTCTCGCATTCCATTTCAGTCACTTTCTAAGGACCTCATGCTAAAACGTTCACCCCGTGCATGTCTGGCCTAGCATATAGTTTGCAGTTCAGAGCAGGGTATGGTTATGTAAAGCTGAAGGGGCTAATAAAATGACCACGTCCAATACAAAATGTATTACTGTGCATTTGCTGCTGACAAGGATTGATGGGGTACATTACCAAACACAATTGGCAGTTTCTGCTGCACAGAATGTCTGTGGCTGTGGAGACTTTCTCTAGGTGTTATAGCTGGAAGGGTGGCTATTTGTTTGCCTTTGTGAAGGCCATGTGTGGAATTTCAGCCTCTTTGAACTACCGGCAAGGAAGAAAATTCCGATTTTCATATTGAACTGAAAATAAAAAGATTCAAGAATAAGTCAGAAGAGGTATGGACATGCACAAGGGGCCGAGAATTCTGTCTCTGTGCACAGTCAGGAATGTTACTAGGGCTTAACAATATTATCATTATTGAATTGTCATTCTTTTACAGCTATGTCATTTAGCAGACATTTGTATTCAAAGTATTAAGGAGCAGGTAGGGGTTACTCAAGGATGCTTAGATCCAGCCCTATGCAGGGCTTGAACCTATGACCTTTTGGCCAGACCATTAGACTACCCTGGCCCCCTTACCATCTACTGGTATCATGTTTGTGTACTGTATTGTACTGCGGGGGTGCTTATGTTAAGGTTTCCCTTGTGATGGACCATTTACTTCACTTGCATAAGAGATCAAACACTAAAACATTTGTCTTGGGGGGGCTACATAGTCTAGTAGTCTAGGTGTTGGACTCCCATCCAGAAGGTCATGGGTTCAAGCCCCAGAGTTGGCCTACCTGTAAGCATCCTTGAGCCTTGAGTACAATGCCTAACCCCTACCTGCTCCATGTAATGTAAGTTGCTTTGGATAAAAGCATCTGCCAAATGACCAAATTGTAAATCGTCTACAGCCACGAAATAGTAATTTCTTACGACTTACAACTTCAGTTGATGCACTCATGTTCCTCTAGTTGAGACGGATACTTTTCATCGGTTTTGTTAATGAATCGGCAATATCACGCTATCCAAAATATATCGCTAAATCCCCAGTTCAATTTTTTTAGTGACAAGGAAGCAGAGTGAGGGAGAAAGAGGGCAATAGCGCGAGGGAATGGAAACGAGAAGAGCAACACAAGTTGGAGAAAATCCTGCTGACGCCTTCATGTGTGGACTGTTCAGCACCATTCAAACTCTGCAGTGTGCAACTATAGAGAGGAACAGGGCGAGCACAGTCCCTCAAGACCAATTATTCTACTTTTCCAGCCCACAACACCCCCCTCGACCCCTGACCTCTCACCCTAAAACCACCCAACTTGTCATCACTTCTGCACTGTCACCGCAAGCGCACATATTTAGATCCAGAAAGGCTTATTATAAAGAATGACGGTTTGTTGAAAAAAGGCTGGTAATTATTCGAGTAGTTTCCCCAATAGAAAGGTCTTGGGTTCGATCCCCCAACACGGGGGCGCCCTTGAGCGAGGTGCCTAAACCCTACCTACTCCTAAAATACTGTGTGTACAACCTGTCGCTTTGACTTGCAGATAGGGTTACAAACTGATGGTGTTACAGATGATGATGTCATCTGGGCAAATTTTTCAACAGAGGGGAGTGTAATATGTAATGTCATGGCTCTCAAAAGTATGTACTGTAGGACTATGTATAATATAACAAGAGCATTTGTCATTTACAATGTGTAACTTATTGTTAAGTTCTAGTCTTGTACAACATGAAAATAAATACAGAATATAAACTATACACTGTATAGTTAAATATATGTAAGATGATCTTCATAATAACTTATCACTATTTTCATTAGAACCTTTAATAATGAAAAATGGTATAGCTAACAATAGGTCTATATATGGGCTGTAGGCTCAAGGAATTCTCTATAACGGGATGTGGGAGGCTTTAGGTACATTCTCTTATAAAATGGCTCATTTGTTTAGTGTTCAGTGATGTTTAGTGTCTTACAGATGGTTGATAACATCCAAGTACGGGCCCAACTGGACCAAACTGGACCAAACGGCCTTGCTGATGACACCACTGTGGGTATCAATTCACCCACCAGGCCATTCAAGACCAGGTCAAATATTTTCCCTGATAGTTTTCCTTTTGGAAGGATGATTTTGGAGACATTTTAATTGGCATCAGTCTTTCTAGTTATAAACAGGACAGCCATCCATCTCACATTCGCTACTACCTTGTAACACGTCAGCTTTAAGTCTTTTCGAATCCTATAACAGGCTCATCATTTCCTGCCCTGGTGTTTTTCGACAGGCTCCCTTAGCGGTCTAAGGGAGCTCAATGAACCATGGCAAGGTTATTGCTTTGAACGTTTTATTTTGTCTTTTTATCCTCTACTTCAAAGCAAGAGCTAAATAGATGGCTTAATCATACCTCTGTCTTAAATCATTATCCTTCTTGTTAACTAAAACTAGGTTTGAAACAAATGATTTCAGGCTTCCCAATTATTGCCATTCAGTACAATTGGGCCAGACAAACACCGTGACTGTTGCAGGGCCCAACGAAGATGGATGAGTTAATTTATTGCGCCTTGTGTATACCTACAGTACAGCTCCATGGCCCGAAAGTCTGCTGGCAACTCATAGCCTTTAAGTCTGGTTAACCTTGAGCACAAGGGTTGTAGCAATTCTGTCGGGGACTGTAACTCTGGGAAAAGGCAAGCCCACTTTTATCTGGCTACATTACAAACCGTCACTGCAAGTGTCTGTTTGTACAAAAGCATCTTACAGTTTTTCCCAATCGCATAAATCCTTTTGTCCAATCTGTAGTCACATTTCTCTAAACACAATTAGCAGAACATGCGTCTGTTGTGGACCATACTGTTAACACAATTCATGTTGTTCTCACACAATAGGCAGGCAATTAACACAATGCTTATATTTTCTTTTAATACAAGCATACCCAATACCATGATGATGGATCTCTCTTGTGTTATTTACTAATCCTTGCACACAGCATGCCAGAAAGGAAAACCTAATGTTCAAAACCTTAAATATAGTATAAATACAATAATACAAAGCTTTTACTTCAGCATTTCTGTCACTTACTGTTTTTAAATAGTAAGTGACTCAAGATGACTTATTCACTTTTAGATTGTTTGTTGCCAAAAATGCACACTCAATGTAGAGGGGTATTGTCTATTGTACAGTATGCAGGTAGAACTGAAACATTAAAAGTAATTCAGTTTTTGTAATGCCATCAACTGTTAGTATTTTGAAAGTCGTTGTGCTATGATTGACTATGTTCCATACAGTAAAGTATGCTATTGCAAAGCAGTATAGTGTAGAAAATTTAAAAAGAGTTAGTGTTATTATTAGGTTTGTTACTACCTCCTCATTATGAAGAACTTTCACATAACTGGCTTTGTGTCTGCTGGAGACCCATGACTTGACTGGCGGTCCAAAACCCCAACTAGACCATGAAGAATGCAGTCTGACTAATATCATATTTTTCTATGAGCCCCTGGTCAAACATTGTAGGGAAAATGGTATACCCAGTAAGGCCTAGATCGAGAGGGACTCTTTTGGTCCCAAAACCCACAATTTTCAAACCAAAACAAGACCTACTCATCACACAATAGAGTGACTTTTAGCCCGCGGGCACGGTCGTGACATTTCTTGAAAAAAAATGCAGATGAACTGGCTGGAAAATGTCATTTCTTTTGAGGGGTAGGGGCGCAGATCAATGTTTCGCAGTGCTTCATAGTGCTTCGCAGTGCTTCGCAGTGTGTCACTGCGTTGTGTTTGAAATAAAGGCAAGTGACTAAAGACTGACTTTTTGACTTTTCTTTTACCTCCGGAAGGCATGGGAAGAGAACCGCAAAGCCACAACAATGACTGACTACTACTTTTCTACTCGGAAAAAGAGACGTGCGTGTGCGTGCGTGTGCGTGCGTGTGCGTGCGTGCGTGCGCTGAGGGGTGGTATTGTGAGCAGTAGCTGGCAGGGTTTATCTTAGTCATGGTAATTGGTTTGCCGGTGTGGAAGTAGGATCATTCCAGAAAACCTCATTCAGCCCCGTGCCCTCCATTTATCAGAGAGAGAGAGAGAGAGAGAGAGAGAAAGAGAGAGAGAGAGAGAGAGAGAGAGAGAAAGAGAGAGAGAGAGAGAGAGAGACTAGCGAACACGTCTGATGGCTCCATCCGATGCCAAGCTGACAATAAAGCATCCTTTCTTTTGCATTCTGCCAAAAGAAAACACACTCTGTCCTTTCCAACCGCTGTGCCGTGCACAACGCGACCGCGTCGTCCCTGCGCGTCATCGCGAGGAACAGGGCGGGCGAGGGCTGCTAATGCGATCTGAGCGGCTGCGCTCGCGCTATCAGCAAATCATTTCTCATTTCCAGATTAGATTAATGACGGCGGAAATTGAAGCCCACTTTTGGCTCTATATTGTCTTTAAGCGAAACGAGCGATTTGCAGGGGCACCGCAATGCATATTCACATCTTATCGGAACAGGCTTTTTATTAACGAACAATGAGGTTGATTGAGTGACCTGCGAGGAAAATTATGCGGCCCCGAGACTCATTTCCTCGCCGTGCCTTTCTGCACGCCGCTCCCAGAGCGCTCTCGAGCCGTGCCGCCGTCCCCGGGCCTCGCGCTCCATCACCGTGACGGAAACTTCTAGATTGGACTGGCCTTCGTTTATGGAGGGAAATGAGGCCTCGCGCCCCTCTTCCTTTACTCCGTCACCAGGGCTTTTTCAGGTGGTCCGACGTGATCCGCCTCTCTCTCTCTCTCTCTCTCTCTCTGTCTCTGTCTCTCTCTGTCTCTCTCTCTCTCTGTCTCTCTCTCTGTCTCTCTCTCTGTCTCTCTCTCTGTCTCTCTCTCTCTCTGTCTCTCTCTCTGT
>JAOEHI010053674.1:0-14912 GCA_025447815.1 Percopsis transmontana | reverse complement strand
ATGCCCCCTGGGCGCCTCCCTAGGGAGGTGTTCCAGGCACGTCCAGCTGGGAGGAGGCCTCGGGGAAGACCCAGGACAAGGTGGAGGGACTATATCTCTAACCTGGCCTGGGAACGCCTCGGGATCCCCCAGTCGGAGTTGCTTAATGTGGCTCGGGAAAGGGAAGTTTGGGGTCCCCTGCTGGAGCTGCTGCCCCCGTGACCCGATTTCAGCGGATGACGATGAGATGAGTGAGATGACAATAGCGAAACAACTCAGTGATTACATTCTGAGCCAGTAAAAGTTTTGATTAAGGCCACAAAGTCTACAGAATTAAGAAAACATATGGGAAAGTATCGCTGTACACCATAGATATTAATATATTATGTTAACGTTTAACCGCTGTATTAACGTTAACGAGATTACACTACAGTGGGGGTGGGCGATATATCAAATATACTCGATATACCTCGGCGATGTATACAAATTGTCATTTCTTTTAAGCCACCGGCATGAGATTCGCTTTGGTGTTTCGCTTCTCTCGCTCTATTCTATGGTTCTCCCTCTCACAGACACAAAAATAAATAAAATCATACACGTCACCGCCCAGCCAGACCACTTTCCTTGGCTAGTGTTTGATGAACATAGGTGTGTTTGTTATGTAAAGTCATTTGTTCCCCCGAAGCATGCTAGCTTTGGCAAATCTCCGCACGATATAAACCCGCACCCTCTCACTTATACGTTTTCCAGCCCAAATGGAGGAAGACACGGGGCAAGATAGGAACGAGGAGCTAGTTTGTAAGGGAAACAAATGGCTCAATAATTTGGAGATGATCCATTATTTACAGCAGCGACATAAACGGCAGTACAAAGACTGTGTTAAACTTAGTGGACGTGGACGTCATGCAAGCCAGACTGGAAAGCCAGACTGGAAAGCCATAACCTTCTGCCTTAAAACATTGCACAAAACCTGAGAGCTACAGGACTACACACAAGGAAAGTTTTTGTCTCGTAACGAAGTGTTACTACTATATGTTTACATATTAATTGTTATTTGCAAAGATGTATTTTGTAAACAGGAAAGGAAAACCTGTTTCTGCACTCTCAGATGTGCATATTTATATTTTATAAAGATTTTTCATTAACATTTGATGGTTGAAAAGTTGTGTATCTTGTTCAGCAGGAAAGGAACACCTGTATGTTTACTCTTTAAATCAGTGTTATGTTAATAACTGAAGGAGTATTGTTAGATATTTATGTAATTTTTTATTTAAATTTTGATATTTACACAGTGGTGTATTCTCAAGCAGAGAGAGGAACCCTGTATTTGCACTTTATTTTGATCAAAGTCTTATAGATAAAGGTGTATGTGACATCTCTCATGTAGCTGGCTTACAACTGAGAACTTAACATAAAATAAAATAAATAAAAATGTTGAGATATATATCGTATATCGCCATTCAGCCCAAAAATATTGAGATATGACTTTTGGTTCATATCGGCCAGCCCTAATTACAAGGCATGCTACTAGCCCACATAGCGATCTCCAAGACTGTCATCTTGAAATACTGCCTGAAGTTTCTGCTGCTCGCCTGCTCCTTAAGATAGTGGCACTCCAATGGAGATTTATTTTCGAATCGTCAGTCAGTCCACCCATTCCAGTGATAAAATGTAACACGATAAATTATCGTGTTATTTCTTGTTTTATGTATAGATAGCCATTCCTCTTTACATTTACAGCATTTAGCAGACGCTTTTACCCAAAGCGACTTACAATTAGTACATTTGTCAAGATTTGAACTGGTTAACCACTAGTTTTTGCAAGCAAATAAAATTCTCCTAGAATAAGGACAGCATCATGTCTTAAGGCTACATTACTCGAAAGTTATCATTCACTTTTCAACAGTCAATAATTGCTAGCAGCCTAAATTCCGGCAAAGTGCTTAATATTCTAAGAGCTAACAGAGTAGAAAGGAGGGATTTTATTCCCCCCCCCAAAAAAAGTAGATAGAACAAGGATTACTATAGAGGATTTTTGTAAATTGGATTGGTGCAATTAGGTAGAAAGATCGGTGGTCGAGGTACCGAGGTGGATTTTGAACAGGTGGGTTTTGAGTCTCTTGCGAAAGATTGGTAGTGACTCGGCTGTTCTGATTGCTACAGGAAGCTCGTTCCAACATTGTGGCGCCAGTACAGAGAAAAGTCTGGACTGGGCTGCGCGACTCTTAAGCGCAATTCGTAGGGACGGAGGTGCCAGCCTGCCAGCCGAGGTAGTAGATCGAAGTGCTCATCTGACTGGCTCATTGATATGCCTGTGGTATTCTGACATTCGTAGGCTAATAGACATACTAAAATGCATGGTCGGCCAGTTTATCCCCCTATATAATTAATATGGATCAATGAGCGAAAAAACTCAACATGATTCGACAATCAGTCGACAATAGACAAGACTTTACTAATCAGATTCGACAATGTAAATTCTTAGTCGTGGACACATCCCTAAACAGTAGCAGACTTATAGGTATGTATTATTACAACAACAACAACAACAGTACCTGCAGGGTGGTGATAGACTTGTGGGTGTGCATTAGGTGGGGCATCACAGCCTCCAGCGCTCCATGCCACTTGCACGTGGCACCGGGACACGGGCACGTGTACGGCCGAAACTCACACACCTCTTCATGATCTGGCTTCTCCGTATGATGGAGGGACAGCACACAGCCTGAGGAGGAGTACTGCAGGAGATATTTAATCACATACAGAAATCAGAATTGGATTTATTTCACTTAGTTTGTTTATTTATTTTTTTATTAATTAAGTTTACAAATACAAGGAATTTGTCTTGTTGTAGTAGTGTAATAACCAAGTAAAAAACAAAAAAACAAGGAAAATAACAATATAAAATTATAAAAATACAATCCTAACTAGGGTTGCATGCAACACTGGGCGGGGTCCCCCGAGTCATGTCAGGCAGGGATGGGCAAAGATACATCAAAATGTATTTTAAAAATAAAATACTAAATACCTTAATTTTAAGTGTATCAAAATAAACTACAAAATACTGTAGCCACACCATTTATCAAAATAATGTATTTTAAAAATAAAATACTAAATACCTTAATTTTAAGTGTATCAAAACAAACTACAAAATACTGTAGCCACACCATTTATCAAAATAATGTATTTTAAAAATTGGGATTGGGTGATTAGGATTATTCTACCGTGACCATCTAATGTAATTTCTTTTTCGTTACTCCATCCCACCTCCTTGCAGTCGCAAGGTGGGAATTCGACATCCCATTTAAAACCCGTCTTAAAATTCTTGATTTAGTGATTGAACCCATAGCCCTTTATGGATGTGAGATCTGGTGCACACGATAACCATGATTTCACAAAATACGACAAAAAACAAATTAAGACACTGCATGCATTAATCTGTAAATCAATCCTGCAACCCGCAGCGTAAAACACCCAAAAAGGCACTCAGAACAGAAGGAATTAGGAAGATACCAAACAATTGTCAAAATCCAGAAGAATTTAAATTGTAAAATTGCAGGATTATAGCAGGCAGCGTCAAGTCCTGCATGAGTGATTCCTGTATACAAGGCAGTGTGTAAGACCCGAGTGGTTGATTTGGCACCCGAACAGGGTCAGATAAATTGAAGTTACGAAAATGGCTCGGCCAGACAGTGGTTTGTTTGACTGAGTCGGTAAGTCAGCTGGCGAAGGCCCAGGAACAAAAAGCGGGCCTGCAGGACCAGCGAGCAGTGGTGCTCCCGCGGCAGTTTGCCACACACACACACACACACACACACACACAGATGCTGCTCCAACTCGCAGCCCAGATGGAGCAGCTGTGGCGCAGCGCAACAGCCGGAACACACCGCAGAGGGGGCTGACACCCAACGGAGAACCAGGCCGACGCAGCAGAGCACCGCAATGGCAAGACGGGGATGCGAGGCTATCAGCAGTGGGAGCAGCAGGCCGGAACCGGGCAGCCAGAAAAGCCAGTTTGTTCCTCTTGGTGCGCAACCCAGTACAGGTGGAGGGGGAAATGCCACCAGCAGAGGAGGAGCGGGACCGGCAGTGGAGGCCAGGATGGAGCCATGTGGGATGGTCTTCTCGGCGGGGGAAACTACCAGGCCGGGGGGGGGGCGGCCAACAGCAGCGGGGTGGATGGAGGAGAGCTGGGAAAGCGGCCACGGCGGAGCCAGCTGGTGCAACAACGCAGGACCAGGAGCGATCACGGGGGCCCGAGGGAAAGGGGATAAGTCCCGACCTACAGGTAGGGACATGTGAAATGTGTACTGTGCTCAACGGTGAGGCGAGGCTACCCGACACTGATTCTCAGGTGGGAAAGGAACTGGCTGAGGCTTCATTTGAGCCTCAGGCGGCGCAACATTTTCCCCTGGAGAAAGATGACAGATGACACTACGCTTTTCATTTGACCGTGTAATTTCTATTTATGGCCAAATGGTCCACCCTGACTCAGTTATCACTTTCCCTCATTTTGCTATTATTAGGGACAGGTTATAGCACCTGGGTAACAGGGGGAAAAGTTTTGCAATTGTTAGTACCTTAGAGCAGTCTGGAAATTATTTTTCAGGCGGCTCACTTTAACCCAATGTCGGGGCACATGGAGAGGGAAAAGACACTAAAGCGAATAATGGCTTGGTTTTACTGGCCGGGGATCTGGACTGGCGTGCGCCGCTGGTGTGCGGCCTGCCTAGATTGCCAGCTAGTAAACCATCTGGCAACTCCGAGGGCACCGTTGGATCCATTGCCGCTGGTAGATGTTCCATTCGACCGGTTACACTGTAAGAAAGATTTTTCCTGTATTTTTGAAATACATGAAAATTATAATCAAATTACAAAGAGACTGTGAATTTACATGTCTAATGTAAAACCTGTAAAACCTGTAGCTGTGAATAGCCATAACATTTCTGTTTAAAAAAAAAAAGGAAATTGTTTATTTTATTGCATAAAAGACTTAGCAAGTGTATTTATTTAAAAAATAAAACTGTAAAAATGTTCTGGTGTATATGTATAGTCCACTGGTAGTGTGCATGTGAGGTAATTCCAAGTCTACTTAAAGGTATATTTCAAGTATAAAAAAGAATGCCTAATTAGAAACCTAGTTGTGCAAAAATAATTAATACATTGTAAACTATAAGTACGATGTAAATTTCACTTAAAGAAAACTTACAAGTATACTATAAAAACGATAGTATACTACGAAACTAGTAGTTTACTAGTAGTTTATACTGTAGCCCTTTGGGGGTGGTGTTAGAGAAAAATAAATAGGTTAGTGTTTTCACATCTGTAAAACACACTCTTGCGAGTCTACTGATAAAATTTATGGTCGTGACCTCCTGCCCTGGAAAGGGTCACGACTAAGAAGCTTAATAGATGTGCCCTCAGAGAGAGGAAGGGGAGAGCAACCGGAGATGGTTACTATTATCTTATCTCCAATACATTGTGAAGGAAAACAGAACATTGTTGTAAAACACACCCATACACACACTCAAACCTACAGTATATAAACCAAGGTATGGAGGAAGGTCCTTGTTCTTCCATGCTTATTGCTGTGTTGAACCCAAAATGCATTTCGATTAAAAGGAAACTGAACCACGATCTTGGTTGTGTCTTTGGAATTGGAATTTTTTTTACAGGTGGATTAGTGGGATTTCCCAGCATGCCTCGGGGCATAGACTGTTGCTTAGCCTCAATTCATTATTGTTTAGTTTATGCTCTGTGTTTGTGTCTAGTAGTGTATTTGTATTGTTCATAATTTAGTCTGTGTGTTGTGTAAGTTAATTCTTGCGTTCATTTAATGTTATTATGCACCGTGAACATGACTGTCATTGTGAATGTTAATGACCAAACTGTTTGGCGAAATTTGTTTTATTTCCGTTTGTGCTCTTTCCAATTGAAAGGTGTTTGCATTAAAGAGTTAAAGCAGTGTCATTCTCAAGCAGTGTCAATGACCCAGGCCACTGGGTGAAAGTACACTACTTATAAAGTGTTCTTTCATGAAATAAAAAGTGGGCTAGAAGTATAAAACTAATAAACCAACAGTAAATTGTTGTAATTATAAAGCTGATTACCTATTTTGCAACAGTATTGCCTTTTTATACATTAAACAAACAAGATTCGTATTAAATTAAATATAAAAAACTAATAACACTCTTCTGCCATTTTAAGCCTGATTATTTGTATTATAGCAGTATTCTACCAAATTTATAGGTAATTTCATTGTTTTTACAGATGTAAATATTCTTCATTAAACATTTAAAATCCAAAGAATTCCATAAGATTTAATGTAAAATTAAGCTACTGTATTTGTATTATGGAAAATGTATTTTATGAGTTATTTAATTTTTTTACTTTTTTTGGCGCCCCAGCTGCCAGAATATTAGTTTTTACTATTTTTGGTTTTTACATTGTAGGTATGGACCTCATCGAGCCATTTGTGCAGAGTGAACCCTGGAATTGAAAAACATACACAGCGTTACAAGCACACTTAACAGAATGGGTAGAAAGCAATCGGAAAAACAGGGGCAGGCGCAGATAGATAATCTGAAATATTAATAGACAGAAATATTAGACCAGTTAAATAATAAAACTATTGCTGTGTTAGCTTTAACCGTCTGCTCATTCTATGAACTCGGATTTAAGAGTTTTTTTTGCTGTATTCAGGGGATTCAGACCTATTGACTTCAAAATAAAAGCTCCGGAAATTTATAAACAAATGAAAGTCTTACTTTAGATTACATGTAGTACAGAACATATTACAGATTAAATATTAGTCATATATTAAATTTAAATAACTATAACTTAAAGGAGACATTATGCACATTTTCATTGTTCATAATTATATTTTTGGGGTTTACTATAATTGATTTACATGCATCAAAAATTATTATTTTCTTTTCTCGTACATGTCTTTTCACCCTCTCTCTGAATTCTTCTGTTTGAGCACCTGTGTCTTTAAGCCCCCCACTCCTTTTGAGCCCAGAGTGCTCTGGTTGGTCAGGCACCCACTCTGTTCTGATTGGTCAAACGCCAGAGTGGTTCCGCCCCTGCCCCCTTGCACTCTGTTGACAGTAACTTTTACACAGAACGGAGAGGCGGAATAAATAATATTAACAATGACACATTTTCCACTAGCAATATATGCACAACCCTACACCCATTCTCTCTTTTTACTCTCACGTTCTTACATTCAACTAACAAATAGTGTTAACGGTATTGTGTGGTACTGCGTACAGCTGGCAGCAGCAATGCAACAAATTCCCGATCGCCCCGCACCCGTAAATGACAATGTTGATATTTTTACAGCTGGTAGCCTACATTAAATTTAGTGGTTCACCCGCGGGTACGGACAGGATTTCAGTGCCTACCCTGCCAGAAAGATGATTGAAGTGACTTTGAATGTGACATGGTTGTTGGTGCCAGACGGTATGGTTTGAGTATTTCAGTATGTTTGAGTGCTTTTCCCGCACAACCATCTCTAGGGTTTACAGAGAATGATCAAAAAAAGAGAATATGCAGTGAGTGGATGTTTTTTGGGCGAAAATGCCTTGTTGATGGCAGAGTTCAGAGGAGAATGGTCAGACTGGTTGGAGCTGATAGAAAGGCAAAAGTAACTCAAAGAACCACTTGTTACAACCAAGCAGTGGTCGCGTTATATTTTCTGTCATTGATGGAAGTTTTTTCAACAATGACAGAAAAATCTGAAGGCCGTCCGTCATTTTGAAAGATTACAACAAAAATGAGTCCGTTAAATATTAGAGCAGAGCCTTCATCTTTCAAAGCCGACGTTTGGGAGTACAGGGAGTAATGATTTAGATAAAACAAATACCATTTGCAAGCTTTGTCATACTACAGTAAAATATTCAGGAAACACAACCAACTTGTCAGCGTACAAACAAATTGTAGCGCAAATGTTTTGTTAACGTCCATTTTTTTTGTTTGGAAAAACCACAACCTCCATAATTTTCGGTATCACTCCTGGTATGTATTTCCGAGACAAAACAAGTGCTACTCGAAATCTGGAAGAGGCTGACTGATCTTTTAGTGTGAGCCCCCCTGTCCCCGACCATTTGTGTAATGTGAGCTATACAATGACTGAGCCTGGCATTACAGAAAACAAATGGGTTGCGCACCAAGAGGACGTCAAATGGTAAGGCTCTCCTGCCTGGTCTTTATTGCCACGTGAAATAGTATTTCACGGTTTTTAATAAACAGTTAAAAACCGGGACATTTCTGGGGACAGCTCCAGCCAGGGACAGGCCATCAAAAACTATTGTCCCCAGAAAACAGGGACGTCTGGTCACCCTAGCACTACTGGTTAGCGCCCTATCCATAGTAGCACAGTTTCATTTGAAAACGCATCTTTATCTCTCCATTTTGGCCTTCTATCCACACTAATTCAGCGTTTTCCAGCAGGGCTTTTCAGAACCCCTCTCCCAAGTGGATAAATCTGAAAACGCCATGTTTGCCACCCAGTATGTGCAGCAAAAACTGAGCTTTTGCTCTGCAAGATCACATGACAATTATTTTGGCAGCAAAGGATTTTGGCGGGAAGTGCATAACACAAAGCTTGCTACCGCCCAAACAAGGAACGATGTTTTTGGATAAAGCCTGGACGGTACAATTAATGTTTCCTAAAGATTTTCGAATGTCACGGGACTCGCAGTTTATTTTTTGTCCGCCCGAAGCAAAGTTAAAACCGCTCACTCCCGCAAGATTTGCTTTCAATGCAGTCCTCCAGAGCAATCTTTTCAGCTAATATTAATTTTTCCTGATTTTTTAAGTTAATTTCCGCAATGGTTAAACAGCCAGAAAATTAAATAGACGGGCTTTGACAGCTTAACTGTCGTATTAGAGGCAATTTCTAGTCCCCCCGTTAGATGTTGCCCTCTCATTTTTAACAACCTGTGAACGCATGGAAGCAAATGTGTTCTAGGGTTAGGGCATAAAAATTACAAACTTTAATTTATGTTTTGGCACATATCTTAAGTTAAAGTCCGTTTGAAACATAGCATACAACTTTAAGACATGCACATTTTTATTTTCAGCTATTCTTTTCAGTCAGAAGTATTGTTTTGTGCTTTGAAAGAGACATGGTTTTGTTTAAGGAACTACTGTATACCCATGTGTTACTCAAATATAGAGATTCAAGCTTTTGGCCTTTTCTTTAGTGTTTTTTTTTGTTGTTTCCAGTGACTCTGCATTTGTACATTTGTGTTCCCTTTTGAATATCTCTCCAAGTATTGAAAGCTGCTATGTGGTATTTGATATCTCTTTCCTATTGGATCAATATAGAATCAGATCATATGGAATCGAACAGTTCGCTTGTAAATCATTTTCGAATCGGGCATCTGTGCCAATACCCAGCCCTAGTGGCAAAACTTTGTAGAATATAATCACAACCTGCTCCCCCACTATACAAAAAAAAAAAAAAAAAATGTATACAATTATAGTAATTTACTCATTTTCTGGCATGCCATTTTCTGCATTTCTGCCATTGTTGATGGTTAAGATATTTTTATATTCCTCATAACCATTACAATAAGTTACTTTTCAGCAGCAGAAAAAAATATGACATCATCAGGGTCAGCCAATCATGATTGTTGATCTTGGTTTCAACTCTACTTTTAATGTCCCGTCAGTCAACACAAGGATGGTTTGATCAATCCTGCACTTTCCTTCTGAGAAATGAATTATCCAGATGTGAATTCACAAGACCTGAATAGGGACCAGGTGCACTTAAAACTGTCCAGGTTCAGTGCGAGACTGGCAGGTCAGGACAGAAGAGAACATTTAATTTAACTGGACAGGAGACTCAGAACTTCATATGCTGTCCCAGATAAACAATTACTTTCAGATGTATACATTTGGTGTTTACAGACACAGACTTTAGGAATCAGACAGTATTCTAATCAAATTAATCTCAAATGTCAGATTTTGTTCAAAGTTCAATTTCCTTCACTAAAAGAGTAAAAGACATGAACCCACTGTCTTATATAGTGTTTCGTGACTACAGACAGTTAGGCAGAATATGGACTTGGTTTCAAAGCCGCAATCCTCTGGTATGGGAACATTTTGGCTTTAAGCCAAATGAGAGAGGAGAGACAATTAAAATCTCACCTAAAACATAACCATCCCACCCAGTTTCTCAACCTGGGAAACAACAACCGCAGCTGGAGGTGGAGAGGGGGCTTCCAGACAGTTATCCGTTACAGATACCTATTCCCAGCAGTGCAAATATAAATGTGACAGCAAGAAATGGTGCACACACACAGATTGCGTAACTTGCTATATAGCCAAAGAGACAACCTCCATTTGGCTGTTTCCCATGGACTGGACGGTGACAAGGATCGCACAATACGTGCCATTGGACTTTGAAGGAATCTTGTCAACACCTTCAACCTGAGCTGGCTAAAGCAGAGATATAATGAAGGCACAGACTGAAACCAATGTCCCCCAACACAATCTAGTACTGGTGAGTGATGATTACAATTAGATCATTTAGCAGACGCTTTTATCCAAAGGGACTTACAATTACATGCTGCTAGTACATGGAGCAGATAAGGGTTAGGCATCTTGCTCAAAGGATGCTTACAGGTAAGCCAACTCTGGGGCTTGAACCAATGACCTTCTGGCTGGGAGTCCAACACCTAGACCACTAGACTATCCTGCTGATGATAACATACACAAATACACAAAAACAACAATATATTTGAAGGGTTAATATAAACTGAATTAAAAGGGCGTTTTTTATTTATTCATGACTTACTTTCGAGCCTGTCGATGTATGTATGTATGTATTAAAGTTACATTATAATATAACCATGTACAATTATTCGTGATTAAATAAAGAAATTTTTAAAAGTAGTATTTTTTTAATAATGTTAGTAAAGACAAACTAATGAATATTGAAAAAAAAAATTATATATATAAAATTGCAATACACCAAGCAAAAAATGGTAGAGGGTGCTAGAGCAACTCCCAGCCATAAGACGTGTTCTGGTCAAAAACATGGCCACCTCAACCCAACCTGGCAGAATGTTTCTGTGTTGGAATCCATTATTGCAGTCAGTGGCTGATTTCACAGATTGTCCTCTCAGGGGAAAAATATGTCATTGTGTCGCCAGTAAAGCCTGTGTTGGAACTTTTATCACCAGACCGCACTAACAAAAAACATAACGGCAAACATGTGCAGGGACAGAGAAATACAGCCCATCTGAAATACATGATGACAAAGGCCACCATCTTGGATCCAATGTATCTTGGTTCAATGGAGGATGCGGAGGTCTTGGATGATGTCAAAGAAAGGCTCTTGCAAGAACTAATAGACATGAATGAGGAAGAAGAAAAAGGATAAAGTGCCAGTAGTGAGAGTTGTGTTAAAGCTGCAGGGAGAAATGAAGGATCTATATCTGAACCTCCAGCAACCAAGAAGAGGCTGTGTGACCTTCTCCAGAACAGAAGAACCCAAATTACAAGTCACCAGACTCAGGCATCGGTAACAAAAAGAGTGCAGGCTTATGCGGAGCTGACCCAAGTTCCTCCAGGAAGAAGCTCTTGATGCATCATCTGATCCCTTGATGAGGTGGTGTGATAACCATAGAAGATTTCCTCTAATAGCCAAGTTAGCACTAAAGTTCATGTGCATTTGTGCAACAAGCACTAGCTCAGAACGAATGTTTAGCACAGCTGTAACATTGTTACCCCAGAAAGATCCTGCCTTAAGCCCCACACGGTAAACATGTTGGTGTTCCTTTTTCCGAATCTGCCTAAAGGCGCGTTTCCACTGAACGTGAAGCGAAATTTTGCTTTGTGTTACTCACGTCAGTTTGAACGCTCGATTTTTTGTTTTTACTCGCACGAATAAGCCCTTCTCTACCGGAAAGAGAAGGGGCTTCCAAGGAAAAAGTTTATCTTTCCGCCATTTGTCAACAACCATGGCTGACAACAACTAGCGCCGATAGGCTTTCGCGACACTGCGTCAAGTGAATTATTCACGCTAGTTGCAAAATTTCAACTCGAGCGAATTTCGTGGCGCGAATTTCGCCCGCCCGGTTCTAATTCGCGTCTTTGCATTGACTTTGCATGTAATCTACTCACGCGAACAGTTTGCTTCGCGTTCGGTGGAAACACACCTTTACAATTAAAAATAGATCTGGCATCAGATATGGCCTGTTGAGGCATCTGTGCCTCTGTGTGAGACACTTTAAAAGTCTAAACTGACTTTGTTAAACATGTTACTTTATTTAGTTCTAGTTCTTGTTACCTTGCACTTTATTGTTAATAAAAGGTGTATTTATTATTTATTTATGTAGGATACATTTTTTTACATTCCAATGTCTACATTGTCTAAAGAATTAAAAGGTCCACTGACTGCTCAAAGCTCTACAAGGACAAACAACAAATCCTTGAACGTTGGGCCGAACATTTCAATGGCCTCCTCAACCAACAAAACCCTTCAGATCTCTATCATTGACAAACTCCAAAATTTCCCACCAGTACAAGACTGTTTCCCATACATTGATTTATTTGTGGCGACAAATAAATATTTACATTTACAGCATTTAGCAGACGCTTTTATCCAAAGCGACTTACAATTACATTAAATGAATGTCAGGGATGTAAATGTAAAATTAAATATCAACATTGACCGCCATAGATAGATTTTCAACAATATATATATATTTTTTTAAACAAATGAAAACCGGTAAGAGCCTCCGCAGCACATTGATTCGCTCAGCTCCTCCTTGCCCCGTTCCCTCTCTCACTAACAGACCCGTCTTCGTGCCCACTCTCGTGCTAAATAGATCATGCACGCGAGGAATGATTGTGCCAGCGCCAATAAATAGATTTTCTCCATGACGATTCACACGCAAAGCTTCTTCTTCGGTGCTACCCAATACTGTCAGATAGATGTGTGTTCAGCTCATCAGAGCCACTTTTAGAACAAGTGGCTAAAATCGCACAGTATTAATCATTATCAGTATCATTTGCAATCAAGTCCACCCATAAAAAAAAAACTCATGTTTTATTCTCATGTTTAATGAATCAGCCATGTTCAACTTTACTTGTTATAACCTACGCCAGTCTTTAAATCATAGCCTGCTGTGGCCTAAATTTGTCATTAGCATTTAGTTGTAATATTATAATCCACTATAATTTATAGTAATTCTTGGTGGCCTACATATAGGTTGTTTTTAATAATTTCAACTGAGATGTTCTATACATCATAAGCCATCATAAGCGTAATCCCAATTACGTTATTTCTACTGGACATTCTACTACTAAATACTGAGACATACTACTACCACCACTACATAACTCTTCTCTTTTGAGAACAATCTCAACAGGATGTAGGCTGCAAGGTTATGATCTGACAGATATAACAGACAAAACAGACCCCTTTTTCCAGAGTATTAAGCCCTAAACTCAGTTTTTCAGTGGTCATGACAACCTTATTATAGAACGCACCCATCTTTGTTGTAATCTTGACGACATAAAAAAAAAAGTCAGAATGATGTTTACAGACATGGATACATCAAGACACATAAAGCCAATTCACATTACATATACTTCTTGCTTCCTATTCCTTGCCATTTATCACCACCAAGATTGCATCCTTAAAAATTGTGCAGAGCTTGGAGACGGGTATTCACCTGTGTACTGTTGACTAATATTTGCCAAACCAGCAATTAAATATTCCATAAGATATTATAAAAAAGATTTATTTCCATGTTCCACCGTCTGTCTATATAGCCAGAAGATGACGTGGTAGCATCTCATCCCTGAAACATCTACTGTAGGCTTACAGCTCCATGTTTCTCAAACAAATTATTTAGGCTTTTTAATACACATAGGCTACCTTCCACATTCGCGTAATCAGCCCATACAAAAGCAACGTTTGACAATTGAATTCAATGGGCATTTTTACATTTTTATTTAAGCAAGCAGAGAGCCACAGATCAAATCTATACAAATAAATATACATTATTTAAATATACATTTAACTACTGTTTAATTGAATTTGTGAACAGACAAAAAGTTAGTTAGGCGTGATAAAATGATGACTCCAGTGTGTCCCAATTCTAAAACATACAAATATATTAGACCTGGCTACAGCATATTGAGTGTTTGTTTACTAGGGAATAGTGAACAAGTGAACGTGTGAAGGATTTTGAACACATCTTATTGTGTCGAGTTGCCCTGGGGTGTTTTTTTTTATTTATTTGGGATTATTTTTATTATGGACATTTAAGAGAATGTGTTCAGTGTTGTTTATGTGTATTTTATGCTATTATGCTGAAGTCGATGGGGGTCTGCAGCGGCTATTTTTCAGGACCATGCGTCAAAAACGTTGAAAAGCACTGCAAAGAGAACTCACTTACGGTGTTTTTCCATTCTGCTACTGTGGGGTTAAACGGAGAAAACATGAACAGAACTTGTTTTGGTCCCTTATACACGGGAGGTTAGAGCCCACGCACGTACACACACTTGTCAGAATGATTCTTGATTGTACCTTACAAGGGAAGGGCAGGGTGGAGGCGACCTTCTCCATGGCCAGGTTCCTGATGCTGGGTGTCAGAGGGCCTCGGCAGGTCGGGCAGCAGCTCAACTTCTGGCGACACTGGTTACACACCAGGTGTCCCGCCTGGCACTGCAAGATAGGCGGCAGTACGTAATCGAAGCACACCGGGCACTCGAACAGTGCTGTGAGTTCGGCCGGCTGACAGGCCGGGGGCAGCGACACAACGGAGGACAGGGCAGTAACGTTAGAGCCCGCCACGGCCACGGCCCCCACTCCAGCGGCAACAGTCACCACGCCCGTTGGCCCGGTTCCTCCCGGCTTTCCTCCGACCGGCTTTCCGCCTCCCGCCGAGGACGGGCGGCTCATGGCGACA